>JAGKTI010008176.1:0-20256 GCA_018397915.1 Birgus latro | reverse complement strand
TTAATATTTAGTGACATCCTTCATACACGATATTCGGCTCTGTATGAAACATTTTCTACATTCTGTTCCTGCTATCTTCAGCAGACGGTTTGATTCAGCTGAAGAAAGACTGTTTCAGTGTGCGCGCGCAAACACACACACACACACGCAAGCAATGCATAATGCTCGCTTTCGTTTCGCGAGAGAGGATGTCAAGATAGGCTACTACCAGACGGTTGTATCGGCGAGTAGAAGCCTTCTCGTTGCAAATGAGGTTTACTTATTTCAGTTTTATTCATTTCACTAAAACACTCCTAATCAGAATAATACCGCCAGAAAGTAGCATGAATATGCTGAAAGATCATCATCAGACCTCGAATTTTCTCATTTGCAGGCTGGGTGAGGTAGGGTCCAGGAAGCAAGGAAAATGAAAGTTTACTATCGTGAGAGAACTAATCAACAGCATGACAAAGAATATAAGCCACACAGCCATTCCTCACTGAATTCAAAGGGTTAAAATAAAGTCCACCCCCTCACATTCCTCCCCCTGCTTCCCTTTCAGGAACTGTGGAATGCGTGTCTGAGCTGCGAGGGATGGGCATCAAGATAGGCTCCTGCACCGGCTACCCCTCCGCCATTGTGGAAAAGCTCAAGCCCATAGCCGCTACCCAGGGATACACGCCCGACGCATATGTGTCCGCCGACGAGGTTCCCCAGGCCCGTCCTCTGCCTTACATGGTTAGTCCACGCTATTGGTCTTCTTAGCGTCACATTCTTACGGTCTGATTAACAGCCTCATTTAATGTCTACCCTGATACCTAATTCTGCGTTTTCTTTACACTTCAGTGTTAAATTTATGTTTTGGGTTTCCTTTACACTTTCCAGTTTTTAATCAAGGTTCTGGGTTTCGCTTACACGTCAATGTTTACCCTGAGTTCTGGGTTTCCTTTTCACTCATCAATGTTTATTCTAGTTTCTGAGTTTCCACTACACCCTTCGATGTTTATTCCATGTTTTTTTTTTTTTACACTGTACTGTAAATGCACGTGTCTCCACCGACGAGGTTCCACAGGCCCTTCCTCTGCTTTACATGACCAGTCTCCGCTCTTGGTTTTCTGAGCGTCACATATTTATCTAATGTTATAATGTATAGTCTTATTCAGTATTTTCATTACATTTCTGGGATTCTTTTACACTTTTGATGCCTATGTTTGTCCACTGATGAGGTTCCACATATTCATCCTCTGCCCTGTAAGGTCAGTGCTCACTCTTGGTCTTACTAGCGTCACATTTTAAAGGCCAGTGTTCCGGATAATGATACAGTCCAGACTATTATTTCTTGCACGTTTATGGGGTCCCTTTTCACTCTTTGATGCTTGTCTCCGCTGATGAGGTTTGACAAGCACGTCCTTTGATTAAATGATGTGTTTTCTGTGTTAAGTAGGGGAGTGGAATTATACTGATGTGCCGGACTATTTGACTGAAGGTTTTGGATCACATAATATCATCAAGGAAGTAAGCTGGTCATCTGCCTTTAACTATACTGGACTACGGTAGACTAGACTAGGGTTCCTACACCTCGAAGAAAGTAATGTGGGGTTGGGTGTAACCGTTTTATTATTATTATTATTGCTGATGTTGTTGTTTCCCATATAACTATCTATATCTCGGCCCAGGTGTGGCTGAACGCTATCCGGCTGGACGTGAGCCCCATCGAGGCGGTGGTCAAGGTGGATGATACAGTGGACGGTATTAAGGAGGGACTGACGGCCGGGTGCTGGGCGGTGGGGGTGGCCAAGACGGTGAGTAACGCTCTCTCTCTCTCTCTCTCTCATCTGTCTACGCAACAAATCACACATCGTTTGACATTTAGCTATAAATAAAGCTCGTCACTTGAACAACGCCTGAAATGGAACAAGTGGCGAGGTAAAGGTGTAGTTGGCCTTGAACTCTATGACAGCGAAATACCTCCACTGAACTACAAGAAAAAAGAAAAATAAAGACAAACTAAAAAATAAAACCTTCCATCCCCCCACAGGGTAATTACGTAGCAGCCACTGAAGACGAACTAGACACCATGCCCCGTGAAGATCTAGAGAGGAAGCTGAATCGAGCGTATGACCTCCTACACGAAGCGGGCAGCCATTACGTGGTGGACTCTGTGAGGGACGTGCCCGCCGTGGTGAGGGATATTAACAGGCGGATGGCGGCAGGCGAGCGACCGTAAGGGGATGGAGACGAAAACGGAGAAGAAAGTTACACAATATATTGTACACTCTAACACTGTCTTTCCTTTTCTGCACATATATCACTCTGTAGCCTACAACCACATCGCTCACTTCCAATTAAACTCAAAATAATAATAATAATAATAATAATAATTGTTATGCTACGTATTTGTGGGTCGGTTTCTCGCCCCTCAAATACGCAGGCTACAGCGGGTTTATATTCTAGACCGGGTCGGCAATTCTAAGGAAAGGACTGGACACAAAAACAAGGCAGTAACTGTTACACACATGTATTACATATATCTTCCCAGAAACAATAATACACAAGGTTTTACTTGACTGGAAATCTGTCACTATACCGGTTTAGGGAAAGTATGGTAATATTTACCTAGCCCTTATGGCACATAAAATACACTTATGATTCAGGACACAGGAATGAATTTATTACAATTTCCCAATCTCGTATAGCATTGGACGGCACTGATACACGAAATATGTTAGCACCTGTGTCAATAGACACTCACCTGGCTGGAAGTTTATCTCGAATAGAGTGTCGCGCAGCGATCACTGAAGAGGGGACTGCGGTATTCTAGTGGAACATTTGGAGATGGCTGGACATACCATAACTAATGTGTCTGGACACTGTGGCAGGTGGAGGTTTAATATACACGGGGGAGGCACGATTGGAATACTATCCTTTCCTTCTGTTAGTCACTGCGGTGTTTCAATCGCGTGCCTGTGCACTAGGAAGGGAGAGTTGTAATAAACAAGGGAATGGCACAATCGACATAATATTATTGTTCTGTTGGTCACTGTGGTGTTTCGTTCACTGGGGGATGCACGGGACTCCACTCGAGATATAAATTAGGCCAAAGTTACTATTGGGCTCGTCTAATCTTACACTCTGGGCTCCTGGTCACTTTATCACTGGAATATACTATAAGGAATCACTCACATGGTATAAACTAATGTACACATATATCTGGGTCTAGAAGGCACACACACAGGTAAAGTCCACTCGTTTCACTATCACTGGTGGGCTGCAGGTTGATTCCTCCATCCGGAGGAAGGACAGAGTGACGCGCCCCTGGGCGGAGCCCCACACCAAGTCATGCGGCTAAGGGCTCGGTCCAAAGACAGCCAGAAGACAGGCCTGACGTCGAGTCTGGGAGAGACTCGGAGAGCTCCTGCCCACAGGTAAGTCGCGTTCTGGTGTTCGGGGCAACTCTCTTGATGACTGAGGACCCAGGGTACTGGAACCCGGGGCGGCTGGACTACGGCAACAGCTGGAGGGCGGCGTCACCGTTAGGGTTGTCACACGGGAACCTCGGGCCGAGGGAGTAGTGGACAGGGCCCAACGTCGACTGCTGGGGCTCTGCTTCAGCTGCTGTTCACACTGGTGGAGTTGCAGGGAACCAAGGCCTCGGGTGAGGCCTGGCCACGGCTCGGGGGTAGGGTCCTCTCTGGCTGCAGGATCTCCTGTGGGAGAGAAGCAGACTGTGGCCTGCTCTACCTCCGGCCTGACCTGACTAGTGGCCGACGTCGTAGTGGCACAGGGGACTGCAGCTTCAGTGCGGCTAGTGGCCTGCTCTACCTCTGGCCTTACGTGACTAGTGGCCGACGTCGTAGTGGCACAGGGGACACAGCTCCAGGGCGGCTAGTGGCCTGCTTTACCTCTGGCCTGACGTGACTAGTGGCCGACGTCGTAGTGGCACAGGGGGTTGTAGCTCTGGTGTGGCTAATGGCCCGTACCGTTGAGCTAAGAGGAATATATGGAGTGGATGGGAAGTTGTTGAAGGCAGTGAAGAGTATGTACGAGGCTGCTAAGGCTGCAGTGCGTGTGGATGGCAAACTGAGTGAATCTTTCCATTTGAAGGTTGGATTGAAACAAGGATGTGTCATGTCTCCAAGGTTGTTCAATCTGTACATGGATAGGGTTATAAAAGAGATACAAGGTCGGGCAGTGTATGTTAGAGCGGCCCTGGTGAGAGAGGGCAGTGTTTGGAAACTCCCTGTACTGTTGTTTGCAGATGATACTGTGTTGTTGAGCAAAGACGAAAGGGAGCTGCAAGGCTTGGTAGATGAGTTTGAGAGAGTGTGTAAGAAACGGAATCTACAGGTGAATGTAGGGAAGAGTAAAGTGATGGTCTTCGAGAGAAGTGAAGCCAGTGAATGTACAGTGAGACTGGATGGGGAGGATATGGAGAATGTGCGTGCATTTAAGTATTGGGTAGTGTGATCAGTAAGGATGGTAGTCTGGAGGGTGAAGTGCTTGAAAGGGTGCAGCAGGGAAGGAAGGTTGCTGGTTCGTTGAAAGCAGTGATAATAAGCAGGGAGGTGAGCATGGAAGTGAAAAAGTTGTTACATGACAGTATTGTGATCTAACATATGGAAAAGAAGCTTGGACCCTGTTGGAAGGGCAGAAGTCAAGGGTGAGAGCAGTGGAAATGAGTTATTTGAGAGGAGCATGTGGAGTCACATGGAGAGACAGACTAACAAATGAGGAAGTGAAGGAGCGTTGTGGTGTGGTTGTGGACGTGATAGGAAGCATTAGGAGAAACACGTTAAGGTGGTTTGGGCATGTGGAGAGGATGGAGAGTGAAAGACTGACGAGGAGAGTGTATATGAGTGAAGTGGAGGGGGCGAGAGGGAGGGGGAGGCCGAGGATGAGATGGAGGGATGGAGTGGAGAGGTACGTACATGAGAGAGGGGGGTGTGAGTTGGGAGCGGGGTAGTGAAATGGCAGGGGACAGCGACATGGAGGCTATTTGTTTGTGCCCACCCTGTGCGGGATTGAGGCGTCTGGCAATAGATAGATAGAACACCTTTATAAAGTTGGGGCATGGTTACTGAATGGACACCATAAAATGGAAATGTCTTGGCATTTGGCACTGCATTGCCCACTGTCCCAACTCACCACACTCAACGCTAATGTCTAAGAAAATTCATTGTCTGTTAAATACTTCACTTAGTTCAGTGATGATTTGTTTACTTCAGTGATGGTTGTCACACGGGGCACAGGTAGCTAAAGCCTGAAATATATCACAAGGAAAATCTTAAACAATCAAGGGCTTCCAGTTTCTGTGCGCACCTACACTTATGTAGAGCTCATGGCATGACATTATCATTTGTTATTCCTACTAGCAGGAATAATATCCTCTACAGTGTAATGCATTTGGTAAAAATAAACTGACCTTTTAGAACTTGAACTCATGAAGTCCAATATACTTGACTGCTACGGTTGCTTCCGTTTCATAATAAAGTCATCCAAGGAAACCCACGGAATACATCTTTTCGCTTCTTGTCACAGTACAGCGTGCAAGTAGCGTAATTAGCAAGTTTTATGGACGAGGTCACTAGTGCGATACGATCTGATGAGTGTTGACTGATGACTGATGGCGCAGGCGGGTGATGAGCGAGCGACACTCAGCTGATGGCTGGTAAATGTTGCCACGGTAGTTTATTTTTCTTGCCAGTTCTGCCACATGTAGGCCTACATGCCCACAGGTATCCCTACCAAGTTAATTAAATATATCTATTAGTAGCGGAGTTTCCCCTTCTGAAAATAATATGTCATAAGTTACATAAAAAAAATGAAAATTTTGCAGAATGGCACACGTTTCTTTCTTCCTTTTCTGCCTCCTCTCCTCACCCGTCCGGGCGCCAACGGCTCCCCGTGAGTAAATTCGAATAACTGTCTCACACCTAAAGTACTTAAAAAGTGTATATATATACAAGACTTTTTAATCAGAATTGCATATTTTTTTCAGTTCTCCAAATATGATATACCAAGTATTACACCCTGGATTAAATAAGTATTCGACATTTAAGATTCGCAGTCTATTCTCGAACACACGTAGAAATTTCTGGGGGGGGGGGGAGGCCGGGCCCCCGTCGCCCCCACCTGGCTTCGCCACTGATCGGTTCAGACTACACAAATAACCTTCAAAAGAATACCAACGTTCCATATGCGGACGGTATGTGGCGGACGTATGCTAGGAAGGATGAAGTGACAGACTCCTTAAGGTCTTTACCGTGGGGTATTATTGGGATGGATATAAATTCGATTGTTGTGTGGGGTAATATAGGGGAAAACTGTCACTCAGCAACAACTGTCTCCCTCAGTGATCCTCGAGCAGTGGATAGGCAGTTATCTTGTTTTCTTTTTCATTCTAAAATAGCTGGGGCGATTTCATCATACAAAAGGATGGAAAAATGCGAGCCTAGTTGGGAAGGAGTTTCGAAATGAGATGTATGGGAGAGAGAGAAAGAGAGACAAGGTTGACAGGGGCGGTTTAAGAGTGCTTGGGGCCCCTGGCTAAACTTCAGGTGGGGGCCCTTTTATCAAACAGTTGGCGAGCGAAGCGAGTCTCGATTATTTTATTAAGATCGAAAAAAATCGTCAGGTATTAGGCCTAATCGATAATTATCTTTAGTAAAAATAAACTAAGTAAATAGAACACAAAACCTAAACCGGAATTTCCTACGGACAGCACCATAGTGAGGAATAGTGATAGAGTAATTTTCTCTTTTCTGTGTACAGTAACATGCTGCACAGCTGCTTAGTGGCAGGTCGGCTTGCAGAAGCATTGTCTTTGTTCTGTCTTTCCAATGTGCGTTTAGCAGAGTTCACAATAATGCTTGAGGTACTCCATTTTATAAAAGAAGTAATAAAAATACCAAATAGAGAAACTTACGTCTAAATGTTGCTATTTTGGCCGCCTAGGACGGTCTTGGATTCCCACTACTACACGAGCACCGGAGTGTCATGTCAACAAAGACTTGAGCATTTGAGTAGGAATGAAATTATACTTTATAAATAATAATATTCTGATTCTCTCTTCTAGGTCTCACAGATACTATAGTAATTATTATGTACTAAACATAATATAACAATAAAAAAGGAGAAATTATCCTGAATATCTGTGTAAAATATCTGCATAAAATAACGGTCATGAAAGAAAACAACAGCTCAAACGTAATTGACCCGGTAACTATTTTATTTTTATGCACCGGTCCAATTAAGTTGTATGTAGGCCTATTGTTATTTTTATTACTTTATATAATGAAAACTTAAATATATTGTTAATGTAGCCGTGGGGGAATACCTGAGGGAAGGTTTGTTATGGGGGATTGAGAAGGGGCCCCCTGGAGGGCTCTCAATCATGCATTCCCCTTAAGTGACCTTTCGTATCAGATTTTCTGTTCACAAACTGTAGGAATTGGGGGGCCCCCCAAATACTGGGGGCCCCTGGCTGCAGCCCAGTTAGCCCCCCCCCCCCTTAATCCGCCACTGAAGGTTGAGTAATATAGTTGTGGGAGGAGGGGGAGTGGGAAGAGGGGATGTGGGAGGAGGAGTAGGAAGAGGAGGTGTGAGAGAAGGGGGAGTGGATGTGGGAGGAGGGGGTGTGGGAGGAGAGTATGAGCAAAGAGGGAAGTGTGGGAGGAGAGTATAAGCAAAGAGGGGGGTGTGGGAGGAAGGAGAGTGGGAGGAGAGCATGAGCAAAGAAGTGGGTGTGGGAGGGGGGTATGTACAAGGAAGGGGAGTGGGAGGAGGAATTGTGTGAAAGGTGAGAGAGGTGTCGTAGGATAGGGTATGGGAAGAGGGGGTGGAAGGACATAGGAGGAAGAGGAATGGAAGGCAGGTAAAAGACAGGGAGGTAAGGAGGAGGATTTGGGTTGGGAGGCAGTGATAGGCAGTAGGTGGGAAAATGAATGGTGGAATCATTAGCATATGACTGGATAGGGCTAAGTGAATATGAGGAGCAGAGTTGGTCAATAACAGAATAGAACAATGACCACTTATGACTGCAGCTATGGAACTACTGAAAGTCTTGAGATGAAGGCATAAAAAGGAAACCAAAGGAGGGAAATCTGAAAATTAAAGATGTATGCCAGACTATTGAAAGCCTTTAAGATGTCTAGCACAAAAGCAATTGCTTCACCAAAATCTTGAAATGAGGATGACCAGGACCTGACCAAACTCATACTGTAATTAAAACCAAAATAATAATATGACATGGTGGTAAAGTTCCCAAATCAATTGCTAAACATCATTACTTAATGTTACAAATTGTCTCTGAACTTCTCCACTCAGCATCATCCCATCCCTTACTACATCAGGAACCATAAGAGCCCAAGGCTTGGTCACTTTGTCCAAACATTGAAGGCGAGAGTGACAAGTCACTTGCCCTTGTGGCATTAGGTGAGCAATAAACTTCCAACCCCTCCCGCCCTCTCTGATGGTCTGAATGTCTTAACCCATTGGACCATCTGGTGTCCACTTGTTGGCTATATGGTTACCACCCAACATAGTAAATGGTTTTCTGAGTCACATGAAACAACTGGGCTGGTCACTCAGTGTAGAGTAACTTGATGGTAGCACTACACTGAGTGAGTGGATGGTGGGTGTCTCACTATCACATTTAAAGCAGGTACTGCACAGGGGCTATATCTTAAAATGATTGCATACAAAGTCAAAGGTACTTTTATTTTACACAAGATACAAAACCTTGTGTCTGTAAATAAATTATAAAATATCTCATAAAAAACTTACAGAATGGGATAATAACAATATACAAATTCAATACATTATACTTGTATATAAGAAACAGGCACACATTATGGCAATAGCTTCAGTAAAGTACAACCAATCTCACGGATATTGACATTATGAGCTGCAAACTGATTATTGTACAGAGTACAGTACCAATATTACATTATCACAACAAATCTATTAAATCAAACTGTTTAATTTCACTGTAGAGCTGAATTTTAAAACTGTAAATATAAGTAATTAGCCGTGAGTTTGGAACCAGTAAGTCAGAGGTGGCATAGGAACAGTGGCAGGGTGGGATGGAGATGTCAAAACCTGAATCTCTGCCATCTGTTTACCCAAAATGTGAGGATAAATGTGTACTGATTTTCATATTTAACTGATGTGTTACTCATTGTATTCAAATAATGCAAAATAAATGCCAGCATTTGACAGCATTCAAATAATGAATTATAGGCATGATATTGGAGAATAAAAGAGAGACCTATCATTGTCTGGCTAGATTCTACAATACAATAGTGGTAGGCACAGTCAGAATTAATTTACCTATACAGTGTTTAGAAATACTTTTAGAGAACATGTGTGGGGTGAGTGACATAAAACAAATAATTTAGTGTTCCAGTTCATACCAGTTTGTTAAATCTGTACTTTACTGACCTTCATTATGCAATTTCTAAAACCCTCAATTAATATCCCTTATCCAGTACCCTTATATATCTCACACAAGAATCTACAATACTTTTGTTATTTCAGACATAATACTATATCACACCAGTTTATTTTTCACCATAAACAGCAGCTGTTCTTTCAAACTTCATTTGGTCTTGGCTCCAGTTATGTTACATTTCACAAAATGGGAGTCATGCCACTTCTGAACTCACTATTAATAAACTGCTAATTATATATATATATATATATATTTATATATCAAAGATCACAGATTGTTGACACCTGTCCCAGGTTTCTCCAAGACTCCAGCTGGCCACACATACGCAGTGCAGTGACAGAGGTCCACGTATGACAGCACCAGGAGAAATTTGGTGGACCAGGGGAATCACATACCTGTACCTGCTGTAGTTTTTCTGCATCACTCCACAGTAACATGATCAGGGATAAGATTTTAAAGTAATTAAATTATTTGTTAACTAATATTTCTTTAGAAAATTACACTATTACTCTAGATAAACTGTTCTGATTATAAAAGAATTGTGTATACAAAACAATCACCGGCAAAAATGGTGTTCAAACACCTTATTTTTCATTACCTCATAGTTTTGTTATCTACTACAAAACTGTTATCTATCAACAAACACAGTAGTTCTAATCATGCCATCACTAAGCCAGTTTCTAATTACACTTTCAATGAGTACAAAATAATTTTAAAGTTCAGTTATTCAGAAAGTTATAACTATTATCTTAAATATTGCCTTAGTAATTTAACCTCAACAGCCTAGGGAGGTCTTCTTTAAGTTCAGTAAAACTGTCTGGCTTTCACTAGTATGAAACAATGAAAGCTGTCCCCATGCTATTGGGATTAAAGAGATGATTTTCAATTCCTACAGTCTGGAGAGGCCTTGCCAAAGCTGATTAAAACTGTCCAGTGTTGGCCAAAGTGAAATACAGGCTGTCCCCAGGTAGAAAGGGTTAAAGTGTAACTTTCATGATACTTATTGTCTTCCAGGAAATTTTTTGTAGACTTTTCCATAACGTCTAGGGATGGAAATCTATCAATATCATCATCATGATAATAATCCCAGTTCTTACTTTAAAAGATGGGGGTAAGAAATGGCCAAGAATCAAAGAGAGAGAAAACAAAAAAGTGGGTGAACTATGGACAGCATGCACAGTGAATAAGATGATATGAAACTACAGCTACTGTCCTATTAGTAATGTGACAAAGATCAGCAATTTTTAAGCATTTGAAAACTGTAGAATTTTACCAGTACTAGTTGTAGCATCAAGAAGAGCAATACAGTAGTCTTCTGTCTGAGGAATTCAAAATGTATATTTAAGCTTTTGCATAATGTAAGGTTTCAGGTTGGAAGTACCTGTATATGCAACATTAACTAAAGCATATTCTTTAATGATGAAACTGTCAAGAAGATGAAAGTGTAGACAGCAGGTACAGGTGTGAAACTGAAGGCAATGCATGGAATCTAAAAACCTCCCTATATACTTGTGATGTTTTGATGGAAAAATGTAGGAAGGATTTGCAAGAGGCAGTGACTGAATTCGATGGAATTTACATAAGAAGAAAATTTAATCACCCTAGGGTAGGAAAGGTCTGGATGATGATGATAATGACAAAAATTATTCAGTAATGAGAAAATTAAAAGTGAATGTGGAGCAAAATAGTGGTATGTGAAAGGAAAGAATATGACAAAAACAGATTTTCACAGGCAGTACAAGACAGAATGAGGAAACACAGTGAACTGCAAGGTACAGATGAGAGTTGAATCTTAATTAAGAGAATGTTGCATGGAAGTACAGGTATATTATTGACTCTATCGGATACGTTCATGTGAAGCTACAGAATGTGATGAATATTTTTGGCATATCAGATATAGCCAGGATTCCAGGGGCTTCAATGGTGAGTGAATGGAAGCATTGCCCATTGGACTGGGTAAATTTGGGCTGTCTGGACATTGCTACTCCTCACCCTGCCCTAAGGTGGGAGGAGGTCTGGATGATGATGATGATGATAATTTTAAATATCTGGGAGCTATATTTTGTAAACTGACAAGACGTAAGGTGAATTAAGGACAGATCACTTCTGGAGAGATGAGCAACTCAAAAACTTGGATGTATTTTGAACAGCAGGATGGTTAGCATGGAAGTTAAGAGAATGTTGCATGTAAGTATTTTATTGCCAACACTCTCATATGGGAGTGAAACCTGGGCAGTGAGTGATAAGGAGCTTTCTAAGATGCAAGTGGTAGAAGTGACCATTCTCAGAACAGCTTCAGGTATAAGCAGGACAGATGGTGTATGCAACAGACTTTTTTTTTTTTTTTAATGTGAAATGGAAGGAAGGGCAATAGAAGTAAGACTGGATTCCTGAATGGATAAACTGGAGTAGATTGGGATGGTAAGGACATACACAAAGAATGAACAAACAAATAGGATGTTTGAAAGTGAAAGCATGGATAATGCTGGTTGAGGCAGACCGTATGTGATAAGGATGAAGAAAGCGAAGTACCATACATGCAGGTAAGTGAGAGAGGAGAAAGAGGAAGAGGTTCTTAAAGAGTGAGAAAGCATGTGAGGATAATGTAGCCTGGAGGTGATTCATTAATGGCCATCCCCTGTCCAGGATAACCAGTGAGGAGCAAAGGATTGAGATAATGATGATAATGATGGTGGTGAACTGAAGAATCAGTGGCACTGGAGGGGAAGCATTATGTGAATCAACTAGTAATTTTTTTAGGTAATGTAATTACAGTGTGTCATTTTAAGCCATGAAGTGCACATATCTGCCCTAGAAGCCTTCTCAGTGCAAAGAGTTGAATTGCTAGTTTGTCTGCCATAGCCCAAGCTGTATTGCACACTCCCTCATAATGAAGACTGGAGCTGCAACTCACACTCCACGGGTTAAATAGTGAACAAAAAGATCCTTCGGTTATCATGCATAGTTGGTACTGAGCCTAGTGCGTTATAAAGAAACTACATGATAATGAAAGCACAGAACCTATTATGGGATTTACCCTAAATGGTACCAGGAACCCCTCTCGTAAACCCAAATTTTCCCTTTTACAGCAATTTATTCCCACTAAATACATACATAGTGTTATGGTAAGAGTCAGAGACACACACAGGCATGATTAGTTTAGGTCCACAATAAGGAAGAAACATGTATCAACGAGAGACATGAGGTGGGCTTGAGGTAAGGGGTTCTGAGACTAGGGGGTGGAGAGACAGTGGTCTCCACAAGCTGGGATTAACTCCTAAAGTTGGGCCTCATCTCTGAATCCCTCAAAGTCATTAGAAACTACAGATATTGCACCACCATTGTTGGTTGAAACCAGCTCAGTTGCCTAATAATGATGTTTTTTTAGCTGGAAAATGTGCAATAACAGCACGTGTGCAGATTTTCATCTTGCAATGATAACGAAAACTGCTATAACCAAGTGCACAATGACCAAGGAATCACTGCTTTGGCAACACAAATTTTCACATGCTACTGGAGAGAAAATCATAATACAGCATTATCAACTAGGAGCCCCTGGAGTCACATGAAAAGACAGACTGACAAATGAGGAAGTGAAGGAGTGCTGTGGTGTGGATGTGGATGTGATAGGAAGTTGTGAGGATGGAGAGTGAGAGACTGATGAGGAGAGTGTATGTAAGTGAGGTGGAGGGGGGGAAAGGGAGGGGGAGGTCAAGGATGAGATGGAGTGGAGAGGTATATGAGACAGGGGGGTGTGAGCTGGGAGCAGGGCAATGAAATGGCGGGGGACAAGGCGACATGGGGGCAATTTGTTTGTGGCCACCCCTTATGGGATTAATGTGTCTGGCAATAGATAGATAGATTATTAACTGATACATAATACTAGGCATTTATTTCATTTTATTTTTTTGACTGTTAAAAGTGTCCTGACAAAATCATTTTCACCATCTTGAATATTATTCAAGGAAATCGTTATAATCTGTTAAAACTCATCTATAAAAATTATTTGGTACTCTTTAGAACAAGAAGAAAATGTGACACTGGCATTTTTCAGACAACTCTTTTTCAGGGAAAAAAGCTAAATGGCGATAGAAGTGTAACAAATGAAGAGATGGCTGTAGGCATGGTACTACTTTTAGTGGAAACTTTAAACAACCTGCAAGATTATACTTTCGCAACACAGGCATAAACTCATGTAAAACATCTTACAAAGGAAAAAAATTGCTCAGTACAATACCAGAATGCAAGCTGACTAACCTTTTTACGAACAGGTAATTCTTGCCTACTTTGACATTGCTACATTATACTGTCTAAGAGTATAAACAGCTTCATCCAGATCAAGGTTGTTTTACATCACTCAGCCAACACACATTTACAATTGGTAAACACAGCACCTCTTTTGTGTTTTTTAGCTTTCTGGACCCTGTCTCACATCAACCTTAGATGGAAAAAAAAGGTAGGAATGACAATGATGGTGTTTAAAAACAGCAACCATTGGTGCTTGGCCATCACTAACATACTGCAGCTGGTGATGAAGAAAACATGAGCAGGTACAGATACCGTACTTGGGACTGAGTATCATCAGTGGCAGTCAAGTGTACAGTGCAGCAGAGTCTAGGAATGCACAAACTTGTATGCTACAAGTCCAGTATAAATGAAATGTCATCTAGGTTTCCTCAGGTTCCTGTAGTAAGGTGGGATAGCCAGGAAAGTTCAGCAGATGCTAGATGAGTTACCGAGACTTGGGTGTCACTTGGTCAAAACAGGTGGTCATTCTCAGCATGGCTGGCACCTGCCATCAGCCACAACATTCATTGTAAAAGATTTTGCATTATGTATCAGTGTACAAAGAAATCAGTCAGTTGACTAAACATCACAGTGCTAACTGCATTACACAACTGCACTTTTTTGCCCTTTTGATGTATTATCAGCTTCATAACAACAGCCTGGTAAAGAATTAATGGCATTACACTCTGATGGGCAACAGACCATGATAATGTGATCATGAACATTCACCTTGTTTATATGCAACGCCTGTACGACTCAGTATCCAGTTGCATATACAATAACAATTTCTTGGAAGAAAGGTGTTCTTTTTCTAAACAATGGTATTTACTCGTATATAAGTTTACTGTTTAAACAACAACATTCATAATAACAAATTGTGCTTTAATTATATTTTAAATTAACAACTGGCAGATACTTCTCATATACCACACAATAAACTCAAACCTATGCACTGTAATTACACACATAATAGAGTGAGATGATTAAATGGTGTGTATAAGAAGTATGAAGTCATGTTTTTTGACGGATTTAACTGGCAATGTTTGTTAACTGCAAACACTGGAGAAATCTCTTCAAATAACAATCCAAAAGCAAACATGAAACAGCAAAATATTTCAGAGTACAGATAAAAGCAATAATCAGTGTCCTTCTAGGCAGACAAAGCCATCTAACACTGTCTTTTCCATCATCTTACTGTCACCACATTTTCAGTCGCACCCTCTTTTGGAATTTGTTTGCTTTAGGGTGAATGGGCTGTTCATAGGCCCTGGCAGTGTCTGCTAGGAATTTATACTAATTATTGCCTCTGAATGTACATTATGTGGCTTAGTGTGAAAGCAGGGCAGCACTGGTGAAAAGCCATGCTGAGGTGGCATATTGAGATGTACAAAATGGCAAACAACATATACTGCACCTGTAATTGCATACACAAGCACCAGTATGTGTCAGAGGTGTACCCATCAATTATTTGTTATGAAAGGGAATATGTAGAGGATATACAGCACACTGCATGCATACAACAACAGTGCATAACTTGCACACAAAGAAGGTTCACACAGACATTGTGGCCACTGAAGGCTCCAAGACTGAGTAAGTTGTATACAAGGCAGCAGGGTGGCACTGCATTCCAGGCCATGGAAGCATTACTTTGGTACACAAAGGAGGGTAATAATATTGAAAATTGAACTGTCACCTCACCATTTTGGCACTTAAAACTTGGCACAGGTGAGAAGGCACTTGTTTTGCCCAGGTTACTGGACCTAGACACCAGGTCACTACATGACAATGTCAAGGTTTTATCCTCGGTGGCACCAAAGTTGCACAGGCTTGCTATATTTGGCACTGGTATGATTATATTTTCATGAGTCACTGGCACAACACAGCACACATGCACATTTCTAAAAGAAGCCTGGATTTGTGTGCTCAATGATACATCGTCGGCAGTATTTCTTAACTGTCCTGTAACCTTCAATTGTCACTTGGCAGTCTTGAATATTGAGCTGCTGCAGACCACGACAGTAATATGCTATGTATTGGACTCCACGGTCTGTTATCATGTCACAGGACTTTACTGAAAGCTTCTTCAGATTGGGACAGTGCTCTGAGATAAGTTTCATGCCATTATCAGTAACATCGCATTTCCCAATATCGAGTGCTCGTAATCTTGGGCATGACCTGGCCACCATCTCCATTGAATCATCACTGACTGCTTCACACCCTCGCACATTTAGGTAGCGAAGTTTGTAGCAGTGGCGGGCAATCTGCTTAATCCCTGCATCACTGATCTGGTCACACTTGGCTACACTCAGGTAACGAAGATTGGGTCCCAGCTTGGCCAGCTCATACATGCCAAAGTCTGTGACCTGCACACAATCTGACACACTCACCTCACGAAGCATTAGACAGTAACTTGCTATGTGCTTCACTCCCGTGTCTGAAACAATTAAAATTATTAGGTACCTAGTATCAAGTGCAGTCAGTCTATTTTATGGGAAGGAGTTAAATGTCAATGAAACATTTTTGAATTATTGCCAATGTTTTACACCTGTAAATCTTTTGGAATTCACTACAGACTGCTAACTTTTCTTTCTTACCAACTAGGTGGCCAACTACTGACTGAAACCTTCCTCTTACAGCATGATATCTGTGCTGTCCTAAAATGTATGCTACCTCAAATTGACATAGGTCAAGTTCTGATCTGATTACTGTTCACTCCCAATGACAACAAAACCAATCATATCCTTTGCAGAGTTACTGATTCCCTACTTTAACCTCACACCTTCTTTGTTGTTACCTAATCTGAAAAACAACTTGGTGTTCAAAATATTAATACACCTGGAATATGCCAAACTTGTCCATAAAACACACTTGCAATAACCAACCATACTCAGTTCTGTAAATGTAGCACTTCCTCTTTCTAAGGCATACCATTTCCCTGCCTTGATTCTGCCTGACATCATGCCAAGTTTAACTTGATCTTATATTAAACGGTATTCTTCGATACAGTCTTCACATATATTTGCCACGTACAATTGTTCATTCGTTTTTGAAGGCTCCAACATACCTGCATTCATCGGCCTTTGTCACCTGATGGTGGCTCTCCATGCTGCTTGATTTCCTGCAGCCTCCCTATTCAGTCCCTTATCCCTGACCAGGTCTTTTTTTTATCTACCTCTTGCAACGCTACCCCTAATGTTAACACTTCACACTTTCTGCACCCAATTATCAACCTCCATCCTGTCCACAAGCCCAAACCACCTCAATCTATCTCTCCTCATCACAACACCAATACACTCCAGTCCCATCCTACCTCTCAATTCTTCCATTGTAGACCTAGCCCCCCCAGGCCTCACACTCACAGACGCACTGCACATACACCTAATCACTGTCATTTCTGTATATCTGAGCCTGCGAATATCCTCTTCCTTTACTGCCCAGGTCTCACTACCATATAGCACTATGCTCCTAACACATGCTGCATACAAAGATCCCATGGCACAGAGAAGAAGCCCTCTCAATGTCAGGAGAGGCAACAGCTCCCTGAACTTCTTCCAACCACTCCTCACTCTAGCCACAGAGCTAGCTCCAGCCCCACCTTCCGGAACATAACATGTCTCCCAAATAACAAAACTCTTCCACACACTCAAAAGACTCACCAGCAAGTTCAATCCTTTCATGCCTGACAGTCTCTACATGCTCTCCCTGACACAAAGCATTAATGAAATCAGCATTATCTTGCAGTCCTGATATCTTTTCATCATTTCTTTCCTTCAGCTGGCTCTCATTTCTTCACATTCCTCCATCCCATACACCTCCAGTGGATCCTTCCCTAAAAATCCACTCTCCTAATGCCTTATATCACGTCTTCCTCAAGCCCTCCATCAATATACATCTTTCCCTCACACTTCCATGGCAGCTGAGTGGTTAGCATTTTTAATTATAAAGCAGCCAGCCCAACAAATGTCCAGAAAGACATCTACGAGTGGGGTTTGATCAACTGGTGCCACTTGGCTAAGGTGTCCATCCACCCATTGTGAGGTGGTAGGTAAAATGAGTATCTAGGGTAACAGTGGAGGTGACTGTGGTAACCTAGATACTGCAGTGTACCCCACGATACTGGATGACTCACCCAACACAAACTCAAAGGTCTGTGTTATGAACAGCATTTCATGGCATCTCTCTCCAACTTTAACTCTACCTCATTTTCACATTCCCTCCCTCACTCCTCTACATAATGGCTGACCTTCATATCTAATATGAAGAGTTTAATAAATTCTGATACTGCAAAATATTTCTTTCATGATTAATATTGTCAATACAACATTATGCTGCCTAGCACCAGTGCATGCAAGAAAGTGTGTGTGTGTGTGGGGGGGGGGGAGGTTACAGCAAACTTAAGTTGAACCCAGGATACCCTCTGGATTAGCTACAGCTCTGGTGATACATCCCTTATTACCCTAGAATGGCACTTGATCTGTTTTCCTTGTGTTAAAGCTACCTCTTTGAGGTGCCATACATGTCTTGACCTCACTAGCCTTCACCTCCCCAAGCATCCTCATTTTAGATGCTGGAAACAAAGTAGATAGTACAGTACAGTAAAGTGAAAGTTTTATAGAACTACTGTCTATTATTGCTAATTTAGGTACTACCAACAATGAGACGTGAATATGCAGTATTTTGTGATGAGTTGAAACTACAAGTATAAAAAAAGAAGAATACTCTCCTTAGAGTATTTCTAAGTATCAGACAGGGGAAAAAGATAAACTAAAGGATAAGAGGGTGAGGTGATGGGTTTCTCATGACTGGTAAGTAGTTATAAGCTTTAATTTGTATCAAACAATAGTGCACCATGAGAACACACTATTACTGTACACAGTACTCTGACTGGCCAGTGCTTGGCAAAGACATGTACTGTACAATGACTAATTGTACAAAACTGTAATACTGTGATATGAATTGAAATGGAGGATGCTTCTCACAACAGGGAGAAGGTTTGGCACTGCTATACAGTTTGATCTTGAAGAAATAATAAAAGTTTATCAATCTCCCCCTTATATTAAAAAAAGTGGAAAGAGCAAGTGCACTCACAAAGAGTAACAGTAATGGTTAATTCTATACTAGCCTCTTTCAGATCCAGTTCTAAGCTACCAAAGTCTAATAAAATACAGGGCATGACACACTTTGCTGGCAAGCCAAGATCATAAAACATCAAATCACACTTGGAAGTTGAATGGTTTGAAAGGCAACACCATCATTCGAGCAGGGTGTGATAATCACTAAACTGCCATGTACTCTCAGACTATATGTGAAATTCTAACATTTCAATAATGGTTTTTACCTGTGATATCTATACATCTCCTGAGGTAGAGGTGAAGGAGCTGGGGGCAGTTCTTGACGATGACCTTGAGACCCTGGTCTTCGAGAGCATAGCAGTCAGTCATGTCGAGGTACTGGAGGTAGAGTTGGCGGGAGTGGAGTGGCTCTGGCTCCACTGTCCCTTGCTGGCTCAGATGGATGCATGTGATCTGATGACACCCTACAGAAACACATTCATATTAGCAACATTCTTCTGTATTTATGGCCATTATTCCACATCTTTCCATCAATATAATGTTAAATGTTCATAAATGAAAAAAATCTCTTGCAATATAGCAATATCTCACTATATCCAACTGCACTTTTATCAATGAAAGCTTACAACATTCAGAAAATGAAAAAAACTCCTGCAATACAGCAATACAGTATCTCACTATATCCAACTTCGCTTTTATCAATATACTCTTAAAACATTCAAAGAATGAAAAAAATACATTTTACAAATGGGTTGAGAAAACTCAGGTACAATACATCTGGAATGGCTAATACTTAATTGTACCACTGATTGTTTTAGAAATTTACTGAGCATCATTTACATGTACAGTATACTTTTTCTCTGCATTGCCTATTTTGTTGATGTGTCCAGAACCAAATTTTTACCCACATACTGCAATGTAGATTAGCATCTCCAGAAAAAACGATACTCTGAAAACTTGCTTTTCTTTTACTGGATTTTGCCCTCCATTCGGTACAAATATACTATGGATTTACTGTGTCAGTATGACTTGGACTGTTGTCCTTCTCTATGATTCATGAACCTGGCCACACCAAGTACAGTCACCTTGCCTACAACATGCTTTCCCATAATGCTGATTGCCTATAACTCACCAGGCACTTGGTTAAGTCCTAAAAGTTACTACAATATGGTTATATTCACCACACTGCAGGATGCAGGCTCAAACATGACATTATCTGTCACTGTACAGATGTATCTGCCATAACATGGGCCACATGACTGCTTAGAGACTTAGTGGTCAGGTGATGGTGTGGTGGTGTGATGGTGTGGTGTGGTGTGGGGTGATGGTGTGGTGTGGGGTGATGGTGTGGTGTGGGATGAAGGTGTGGGTTGGATGAAGGTGTGGGCTGGGTGATAGTATGGTCTGGGTGATGGTGTGGTTTGGATGATGATATGGGTTCATAGTCTGGGTGACAGATTAATGTGG
>JAGKTI010008175.1:8465-24355 GCA_018397915.1 Birgus latro | reverse complement strand
TAGACAGTCCTCCAGTTCAGTTACATGGCCTATTATTTATTTTATTCTTACCACCCTCAGATGACTTAATTTAGTTTATATGAGAATTTTCAAACTGGAGGGGTTAGGTATTGAGTCTGTTAACCACATCATTAAAGTAGTTGTGCCTCCCCTGTGTTGAGTAAAATTTTTTGGCAGCAGCAAGAATATAATACCTGTAACGAATGTCCCCATGCTGAAGGAATTATTATCGTAAAAAGAACCAAATGTATTCATTCATTCATTCATCATTCATCATCCAATCCTATGTTGCCTCATGAGGAGCATAGGAGCCTGGGCTAGGCAAGTTGGTCCTGACATTTAAGATGAGAGTGACCAGCCTCATTCATCCCTGAGTGGCATTACGTGAGCTATTAACCTCAACCACCCCTTGGATATAAACCTTCACTGACTCAATCTGATTGGAGCACCATAATTACCCACTAAACCACCAGGCACCATAATTTAACCAAATGTTAAAAAAAAAAAATGGAACTTATAAAAAAGGCTTACCCACTACCTGTACTAAACTTTATTCTTGATTTTCTGTATTATCAGACACCTAGCAGGTTTCAGTCTTAGGTGCCAGTCAGAGTAAGTCAAAGAGAAAGTTGCTGTAAGTCATATAACCCATACTTGGCTGCTTCCAGTTCAGAAGTTTGAGTGACAGCCTTTCATTTGTGGGTTTGAAATTCCTAGTTGTGGCAGGAAATTTTGTCAGTTCTTTAGTGGCAGCTTGGATCTAGGCTGGTCATTTACCCTTAAAACCCATAACTAGATATGTAAACTCTATCCTAGACAATTTACCAATCAGCAAGGCTCCATGTCCAGATGGAATTCCTCCAATTGTTTTGAAAAAGTGTTCCCCAGAACTTGCTCCTGTTCTAGCTAAAGTATTCAGACACTGCATACATACTTCTTCATTCCTTAATTCTTGGAAGGAAGCCAATGTCCACCCAATTCCGAAGAAAGGAAGTTCATCTGTCCCCTCTGACTCTTAGTAAAGCACATAGTTAGGAGCATGGCGGCTCCATGGTATTGTGCCTGACTCGAGACCGAAGGGTCGTGAATTTGCACCACGCCTGGGTAAGCTGCCTTGCCAGAAGAGGTAGTGCTCTCATATCACCTAGCTGGTTGTAGCAGCTGTGAGTCAGTGGGTTAGAGCGCCCTGACCAAAGGGTCAGAAGTTCGAGTCCACCCAAGGGTCATTGGTAGACATAAGGAAGGGCACCTGGTCATAAGGTGCCACATGGCCCCAACCAAAGTCCTTTACTTAGGGGCAATGCCTTAGCCCTTACCGAGAAAGGGGACGTGGCATTAAAAAAAAAAAAAAAAAAAAATCTTGAATCCAACAACTTAATCACAGTATTGATAGACAGTGTAGTTTTCACCACGAAAGATCCACTGTTGGTATACTCAGTTACTCAGTCTGTTGACTCATACCATCCATCAGTCAATTGACCAACATGGAGGAACTCATGCAGTAGCCATTGATATTCCTAAAGCTTTTGACAGAGTGTGGCACTGTTCCCAGCCGTCCAAAATCCCCTCCTATGGCCTGACGTCTTTTGTTCCTCTGCTCTCATATATCAGCAACAGAAAGATAAAAGTAAAAGTAGATGATATATATTCCAATTTCCACTTGATAAATGCCAGCATGCCACTAGGATAGTTCTGGCTCCAACCCTGTTCCTAATTATTTTAATGATCTCTCACCTGTCACCCATAATCCCATCCATTCATATGCAGATGACACAACACTTCACAGTTCATTCACACTTAAACACCCATTCACAAATTTGATATCTCTAACTCACAGCTTAGTAGAGCAATCTCCATGAATCAAGACTTATCTGAAATCACTGAATAGGGACAAAATAACATTGTTTCATTTAATGCTAGGAAAACCAAATACTCTGCACTGAGTGACAAGCCAAATGGTTTCCTGTAAACCATGAAACCATTTACCATGGTGGGTGGTAACCATATAATGAAATCATGACACCTGGTGGTTTAGTGGGAAATTAAGGTGCTCCACTCGGATTGAGTAGGTGCAGGTTTATATCCAAGGGCTAATTGGGGTTTATTGCTCACGTAATGCCACCCATAGATGAGTGAGGCTGGTCACTCTCATCTTAAATGTCAGGACCAACCAGGTGTGCACCTGGGGGGGGCCCACCGGGCCTAGGCCTCCCCCATAGCTCTCTGGGTCCTATTAAAATTTATATATAATTATTTCGATGACAACAAAACATGATAAATTGGCAAGTACAAACAAAGAGTAACACATGAGCCAGCAGCTCCCTGACTTTAAACCTGTATGTGACCTCCCCATAATTATCGGATTACCTGACCTCACCTCACTACAGCCCCCCCCCCATAGAAAATTCCTGGGTGCGCCCCTGGAACCAACTTGCCTAGCCCCCGGGCTGCTATGCTCCTCTTGGGACAACGCTGAATTAGATGATGAATGAATGAATGAACTAATAGACAGATATTGTCTGATTCTTATATTATCTTCAGTGCTGCTAATATTCCTACCGGTATCTTAAAGAGTATTGAAATTCTCGGTGTTTCACTTAACAGTGCCCTCAGCTGGACCTGTCATGTTAGATCACTTGCTAGAACCGCTTCAGAGAAACTTAGATTATTGTACAGAGTCCATAACTTCTTCACTGACGAGCAGTTAGCTGTAATTTACGAGAGTCGTGTGCACTTAGCTGGAGTATTGCTCACCCTTGTGGAATTGATGTGGAGAGGTTGCACAAAAACAACTAGAAAAAATTCAGAACAAAGCTGTTAGAATTATTAATAACCCTTCTGTTACAAATGATCTGCCTCCCCTATAGGTAAGAAGGAGTGTTGCCTCCCATGCATTATTTTACGGATACTGTACTTTAATGGCAAATGCTTAGGCGAAGTTGTGTCCATTGTGCCACCTCTCCATCCCTTCCTCTGTGCTACATGGGCATGTGGTAGTGCCCATGACTGGACTGTCATACTGCCATGTTGCAGAACTTCGGCCTATCAGTATCAGAATTCTTTTATTCCCCGAACTGCATCTCTTTGGAACTTGCTTCTCCAGAGTGGTTTCCCCCCAAACTTAAATGTGCGGCTGTTCAAGTCCAACTGTTACAGACTTTTAAAGAATGGAGGACACCTATAATCTGCTGTATGGATAATTTTTTTTTATTATTCGTTTGTTTTTCCTTCCTTTGTTGTGTAAAAAAAAAAAAAAGATAAAAGTGCTTCACTTTTATCATTTAGGCACCTATGTCTTTAAAGAGTAATGTGATACTGGCTTTTATTTTTTATTTTCTGTTTTCTGGTATGAGGACAGAATTGTACTATAGAATGGGTTAAATACAGTGCTGTATTATGATACATACCATATTGTTTTACACTTGCCTGTCCAGTTGATAGTGACGTATTCATCACATTTAATGAAACAGCTGGATATACAGTATATTGTACCTTGTTGCATATTCCAACTGGTAGAAATCTTGTAGCTTATGTATGGAATTGCCCATTTTGGGGGGATGTATGCTGTATTCAGCTGAGTGTAGCTCTGCTCTGTACATGTATACAGTATTTTATTAAACTTGGAATGTGACTGATGTGGAAAAGCTCATATGCATCTATACCTGTATGCTGATATCCTCGAGTAAAAAGGAAACATACCAGTAATTACCTAACCCTTTTTTTGTGTGTTAGATGTGATTGAATGAAATTACTCAGAAGTATTGTGTTTCCTTTTTCCTTCTGGATATTAACATACCCATGAATCACATGCATTTAAATTATTTGTTTCCATACGCTGTATACAGTAGGCGCGGAAAGTATTGATGTTTTTTTGCCGACGTCATTCTTTTTCGCGTTAAGTGAAGTAGGGTCAATACTACCCTCCCCTGTGATGTGAAATGAGCTGACGCTTTTTCAACGGGAGCTGGCAACCCTGCTTGATAGGTTTGGCACCACAGGAGCAGGCTCAGTAATGTTTGGGCAGCCACAGGAGGAGGATTGTCTCTGCGTGTGATGCACCACGAGGGCATGTTTTGACTCAAATAAACACAGTTATTTGGTTACCTACCACATTCTCATCATGCCTAAAGTAACCACAAGCAAGGACAAACGTGTGGAAGTGATTACTTTATACAAAGCTGGCCACAAACTCCCATTTATTGCAAATCAGATGGTGTTAGACTGAGGACAGTGCAGAGACTGGTGAAGCGGTTCAAGGACAGTGGGGAGGCCATTCCTCCCACTCCACTTCCCAAGCCTGGGAGACCTCGTAAGACAACCTTCAGGACCCATCAGCTGATCTCAAGGCAAGTTAGCAAGGATCCAAGGCTAACAGCACGGGATTTAAAAGAAAAGAACCCACAGTTGCTGGCAGATGAACCCACAGTTGCTGGCAGATGTGTCTGTCAGAAGTGTGCAGCAGCTGTCGCATGACGATCTGGGCTACAGGAGTTTTTGTGCTCGTAAAAAACCACTGCTAACTGCATTTCAGAAGAAAAAGAGAGTAAATTTTTGTAAGAAATATCTTGCCTGGAGTGAGGAGCAATGGAAAATTGTGCTTTGGAGTGATGAGTCAACATTTACTGTCACTGGTACCCCTTCATCACGAGTGTACCGCAAACCAGGCAGTGACCCCCTGGATCCTAAGTACACTTCCAAGTTTGTTAAATACCCAGCCTCACTCATGGCTTGGGGCTGCTTTACATATTATGGTGTTGGTGAGTTGGTAATTCTACCTGCAAATGAAAAAGTGAACCAGAACAATTATTTGGAGCTATTATGTGATGTTTTAAAGGCAAGAGTATTTATGCAAGATTCTGCCCCTGGACATGTTGCAAAGTCAGTGAAACAGTGGCTAACAGACTGTGAGGTTCCCTTTATTCGAGATTGGCCCGGAAACAGCCCAGATATCAATCCCATTGAGAATTTATGGGCGCACATGAAGCGGCAGCTGCGTAGTATGGACACATCATCTTTGCCTAAACTTGAGGCTGCAGTCAAGCAGCTATGGAGCAGTTTTAGTCTGTCTGTTCTGCAAAACTACGCCATCAGTCTCCCCAGACGCCTTAAGAAGATAATAAAGGTGAAGGGGAATGCCAGTAAATACTAAATTCAATGGTGAGTGTTAATTTATTTGTTTCTCCTTGCTAACCACAAGAATGTTTTCTTTTTTTAAGATGGCGTCAGCACTTTCCGCGCCTACTGTATATACATTTCTCAGTGTGGTCAGTACAGTACTATATATAATTTTTAATGTCAGTTGTTCTTGTTTCTTTCAGACAGTTTATAGGTTGATCCTCACAGATGTTGACTATAAAGCATCTTTACATTGATTTTGTTAGTGAAAAGAAGACATTCCTCCTCCATCAGGGTGTAATGACAGCAGTCATTGTCTTAAAAATCCATTTTCTCCTCCTGAAGAAGATGACAATGATGATGATGACTATTAAAACAGGATGTAAGTATTTCCTATGCACATGGACATCCAGCATAACACACACACTGTCATCAGTAATCTCTTCACAATGATCATGTTTAAGTTTTTCATGCCACCTCCTGATGATTTTTATTTGACCTACGTAACGCCTCATGTATGGGAGGGCTTAAAAAAGATTACATTTAATCCCAACATTTCAGAGTCTCCTAAGATGATGAAAATTGTTTGGAAGCAGCGAAAAATACATACAGTAAAACCTCGATATAACGGACTTCAGTACACCGGAATTCACTTTTATCGGACTCAAGGAGCTACCGGACTAAACTCCTATATATCAGAAAAAGTCCGATATAGCCAGAAAGCAGTCCGGACTGCCTGACAACTTCAGCTATGTTCACCACAATAAGACAAGTAAAAGACATGTTTTTCAGTGCACAATACAGTATTATTATACCATTTGATTAATGTAGTGAAGGTAAAACACAGTACAATACTGCAATGGTGGTGAAAACTACCGATTCTATCCGGACTAATGTCTGATATATCGGAAAAAGTCCGGATTAGCAGGGGTAAGTCCGGATGTCGCTTTTATGGGAAAATCGCATATTTCGGACTGGCCTGAGCCCCAATTAGTCCGTTATAGTGAGGTCTTACTGTAATGAAATTGAAGGGGTTAAATTGGCTTCAGCCATAAACAAAGTGTACCCATATCGTTCCATTCAGTAGGATGTGTTCACAACCTGCTTATTAATTAATAGTGACATACTGTACACACACATACACACACACATACGAGAACGATTTAATTCTAAATACTCCTCTCTCCTTACAGACATCTCCTGATTCAGGGTTAGCCAGCATAGGGAAGGTTTATTTTGGATATGCCCCACACTCCTTAGGATAATTTATGAACTAGCAGGACACAGTAGGGAGTACAGAAAAAAGACATCATAGGAAAGAGATCAATGAGAACTGCAGGTGAGTTGACAGCTATATATGTAGAATCATCACCATCATGATTCCACCCTGTTTTTTCAAAACTTAATGTGAGGTGTTATAAGAGTTAGAAAACATAGGGGGAAAAAATAAAAGTGGAAAACCATCAACAGCATGCCCAGTGAAATGGACCAAACACTCATTCACATCTTGTTTGAGCCCCAGTATCCTGACTCCACCTAACAGGTCTAACCATCCATTTATATAATTTTTGGGGGGCAGTATTCACTATAGATGCATTTCATGGAATGTCAGGTTTTTAAAAAGAGGGTTCCAAGTCATTGTCATGTGTACCCCTGACATAATTAATCCAACTAACTTGATCTTCTGTAATTTCCTTGCCTATCAACTTCTATTCCCTGCTTTCTCACACTCATATACCAAAGAAATTCACTGAATGTTCTCATGAAGTAGTAGTAGTACTTTATCTTTATTCTCTGGCTTATGACCATTCCCAGAGTGTTTCAAAAGATCTTAGCCATTCCTCTACTGGCTACCATTGGCTTTGATTGTTGCAAGGTAAGTCGTAAAATATATGTTAAATTTTTCTCACTAGGTTTTAAAATCTAATATAGAGCTTTCCAGTCTTATACCAATTCACATACTTCGTGATATTTTTCTAGACCATTACATTTCATTGTGGTTGTGTCCATAGATATTGATAATAAATTACTGAACACTGAATAATTTTACAGTAAAGTACTAATGAACTGACCAGTACCTTACATCAACATGATTACATAAGTACAGTACAGACACGTAATTCCCCTACTTATTTCAGTTGGTAAGAAACTGCTTAAGCACTGCATATCCATGTGCTATTTAATTGCCGTATTGTCTTTTTTTGATTAATATTATCTGAAAGTATTTCTGAACTAGCTTTCACACATCTGGAATACTGCTGGGCCCTCAGAATATTAATCTGTTGCAACAGATTGCCAAATTTTGGTCGAGTATATTCTTCCATCCATCCATCCGTCATCCAATCCTACATTGCCCCATGAGGAGCATAGGAGTCTGGGGTTAGGCAAGTTCCTTGTTATTAGTAAATCCTGGAACTAGAGATCAAAACTATGCGATATTTTCTGAGTTACGTTTAGAGTTGCTGTCTAGTACAAAAGCTTTACTATTGTTGTACCCATGTTTAGCATACTGTACACAGTTGAAAATGGGGTGTTGATCAGCATTTTTACTTTTTTAAGTGGAGGGGGAGGGGGAGAGTCAGCTGTTGCAACTTACTGTGTACCACTTACTTCTTGACTACCTATCCTAATGATTATTTTTTTTTTTACTTCCTTGTCTCCACTCTTCCACTTTTCCCTTACTCATTTCCCTTCCTTTGTTTGTTTTCTTCCAATCCTCTCCATTTGTGCTCCTAACTCTTGCCCTTAGCTTTCTTTCTTTCCCACTCATTCCTCAGTCTTGTGTTATATCATGGGTGCTTGGTTCCTTGATTTTTTTTTTTTTTTCGTGTTTCATTGTCCATTCCATCTTCATGGTTGCATCTCCCTTCCCCAGTTTTAATTCTCCCATGATCCTCTTCCATTCCTTCTTCCTAACTTGTTCCATATTCTTTAATTTTGTTTATTTTCCCTTTTTTCATTTTCCTGTCCCATCCATCTCACTTTCTTCCTGTGTCTCTCCTTGCACTCTGATCTTTCTTCTGTTCATTGTTCTTCTTCATTTGTCTTGAAATCCTTCTGTTTCCATGCATTTCCCCTGTCTCCCAGTGATAGTCACATGTTTCCATAAATTGCTCTCATCATCACGTTCCTTTTCACACACCTTCTCATTCCCTAATTTCCCATCCAAGTCATTCCTCGTAGTTCCCAAATTCACACCCATTTCCCAACTTTCCATTTCCTCTTCAGATTACCAGAGGAGGGAGGAGGGGGAGTAGTCTGAAATTCCTCCCCTCCTCCCTACTGGGTCATTAACCCACCCCCACTTCCTAAAGCTTGGGGTATGGCCCACTAAGGCAGTTTTACTTCTCGTCCAGCCGTCACTTGGAGTGCTGGAGTTTGGTTAAGTGCCTGTGAGACTGTCTTACGTTTGCTTAAATCCCTTGCTTCGTACACCACCCCTGTCCCCATGTACCCTATGTTTCCCTACACCCCTGCCTTCAGTGTGCTTCCTACACCCCTGCCTTCAGTAAGCTCCATACACCCCTGTCCTCAGTATGCTCCCAACACCCCTGCTTTCAGTATGCTCCCTACACCCCTGCCTTTTGTATCTGTCTTCTGCAGCCCTGCCTTCTAAATTTATCCCATACACACTTTCCTCTGCATCTGTCTTCCCATTTTCCTGACTTCTGTCTCTCCCCTGCACTGTTTTTCCTCTGCCTCGTGAATTTGGTAAGTCCTTGTGTGGGTGTCTTTCATATGCTTACACCCCTGCTTACTACACTACTGTCCACCATTATCTGTTCCATATACCCCAAATCATTACATATCTTCATCCTAAACCCCTGTCTTGACCACACAGGCCTCTGTGCCCTTGCTTCCTTTCCATCTTCCCTCTGCAACTTACCTTCCTGTGTTCCTGTTTGTTTGCTGTTAACCCTACTTCCTACATCATCCTTGCCTCTGTATAATACTCCTGTTACCGCAGCCCCTATAACTTTGCTTCATATGGAAAGTCTCTGCTCCGTATTCCCCCTCTTTCTCTACCACTGCTGTATTTTACCTCTGCTTCCTACACCCTGACCAAATGCCCTTTTCCATAAACTTTTTATTCTTGGGCCTGCTAGACAATTTCATTTAGTTTAAGGGAGACCTTTTTGAGATAAAGGAGTTTTTAAGTCTAAAATCATGCTAAAACAATATTAAAACAATAATGAGGGAGAAATATAATCATCCCACACCTGCCTTATGTCCAGTGGTAGCAGAGGAGGTGCCAGTTTTGATGACAAAGGAGTGTGACAGTTGTTGAGAAGGTGGTGGAGACAAGAGTGTTGTCGTTGCAGAAGTGGTGGTGGCGGCGGCTGGATAGAGTGGTGTATGAGAAGATATTTGTGGTGGCTTTGGGGAGTGGCACATATAGGGGTAGGAATAAAGGAGCAGGGGAGGATGTGCTCAGCCAGGGGAAGGTCATGGGGATGGGACAGGAATATGAGTGAGGATAGATAGGAGAACATGGACGAAGGAGAGGAATACGGACCGAGAGAGAAAGTTACAGATAGGCTAGGATAGAACAAGGAGAGGAATATGGACAGGGAGACAAGGTGACGGGTATAAAAGGAAGGAGAACAGGAATGAGGAGTAGGGACAGAGCCAGTGACGAGGAGTAGAACAAGGAGAGGAATGGGGATGGAGAGAAAGTGACAGGTATAGAGGGTAGGAATAGGGACAGGAAGAGATAGAGACATGGGCTATGAGAACAAGGACTAAGGAGAGGAACTGGGACATGGTGAGAAATTGACAGCTAGGTAGAGGGGATAAAGGGATAGGGACGAGGGAAAGGAACAGAGACAATGAAAAGCAACCAAGGCTGGGACAGAAGGAAAAATAGATGAACAGGAATATGAGAAACCAGGGAGGCCAGAAACAGACAAAGGCAGAGGAGGTAAGGAGATATAGGCATGGTAGGATCAGTGGAAGGGGAATAGGGAAAATCAGGAGGGCAAGAGCAGGAAAAAATGAAGAAGGTAAAAGCGGGACAAGGGCAGGGAAGCAGGGGTTGGGGAAGGGGAAAAATGAGTGGGGCAGAGACACGGGGTGGGAGATCGACCAAGCAACACACGGAGGGCCTCGTATGAGCACTTAAAATCGCCATCAAGGTCCCTGGTCGGCCTTTATGGTCCCAGACGAGGACTGGGAGGGTGGTATGCAGGTAGGTAGGTAAGAAGGTAGGCCGACAGGTAGGTAAGAGGGTTGGCCGATAGGTAGGAAGGTAGGTATAAAGATGGTTAGGTAAGTAGGTAGGTGGGATGGTAGATAAGTAAACAGTAAAGGGGAGGTAGGTAGGGTCCTTCCCCCCTCTGTGTGTGTGTGTGTGTGTGTTCTTACCTAATTGTTCTATCTAATTGTATCTTTACAGGAATGAGTCAAGCTCGTACTGTCTCGTGTATTAAACCATTTTTATCGTACATATCCTTAAATTTATGAATAGTTTTGGCACACACTTTCATTCGGTAGTGCATTCCACTGATCAGTTGCCCAATTTGGGAAACTGAATTTCCTTACGTCTTTATCGCTTCCCTTTTTATGTAGTTTTTTGCAGTGTCCTCTTGCTGATGCTTCCCCATAGGTTATATATTCATTCATGTCTATTTTCTCTTTCCCTGAGACGAATTTGTATAGCATAATCATGTCTCCTCTTTTCCTTCTCTCCTGTAGTGTTGGTAGATTCAGTTTTTCTAGTCTTTCTTTGTAGCTTAGATCCCGTAAGCTTGGCATCTATCTTGTAATCTTGTAGCTGCCCGTTGTACTTTTTCAATCTTATCTATGTGTTTTTTGAGATGAGGATTCCGGGCTACTGATGCATACTCCAGGGTTGGTCTGATGAATGATATTATCTTTCTCAGCATGTCTTCATTTATATATGTGAATGCTGTTCTCATATTAGCAAGCAATATATACATGTTTCGTACCTTCTCACTGATGTGATCAGCTGGAGGCAGTCTGTTATTGATAATCACTCCTAGGTCCTTTTACCCTTACGGATATGTGTAGGGTTGATTATCCTAACTTATAATCGCAGTCTGGTCTTTTCTCACTTTCACCAAACATAATTACATGACCCTTGTCCACATTAAATTCCATTTGCCATTTATTGCTCCATTCATGAAGCTTATTTAATTCTTCATGCAGGTCTTTGCAAGAATCTGTGGTAGTAATTTTCCTTTGTATTTTTGCATCATTCGCAGACATATTTAGATAGCTTCCATTTCCAGTGTTACTATGTCATTTATGTATAGTAAAAACATAATTGGTGCCAACACTGAGCCCTGTTGAACTCCGCTAGTCACTTTCCTCCATGATGAGTGTTTCCCCTTTACACTGTTCTCATTTCCCTTTTTCTGAGAAAATCCTGCATCCAATAGTACAGATTGCCACGGATACCTCCTTGATAGTACAGTTTCCATAAAAGTCTTTGTTGCGGTACTCTGTCAAATGCTTTCTTGAAATGTAAGTAGATACTGTTCACCCATCCTTCTCTTTTCTGTAACTGTGTGTGTGTGTGTTCTACTCTTCTCTTCACCCTTCATTCCTCATACTTTACCCTTCTTTCTCCCTTACTCTTATATCTTTCACCCCCTTATTTTCTGTTTTTCCTACCTTCTCTCTCCCTCCATCTCTTTTCTTCCTTCCTCACACTATTCTCACAACCTACTTCATGGCCCCCCTCTGCTCTTCCTCCCTACCTCTCTTCTATTGTTCCTCCCCTTCCATCCCTCCCTTCCCTCCCACATTCTGACAAATTAGGCTGGAGGGAGGTGAGGGAAACTTGCCTTTGACACTCCATCAACTTTGCTTACCCCACCCCCATGCCGTCTCTCTCTCATAAACCATCTCATTTTTTTTTTTTTCGTCTCTGCTTCCTTGTATGTTGCTATCCCAATCTATCTCTAATCCAGTTTCCCCTTCACGTTCTCCTCTATCTCGTTCCTTGCTTTTCTTGTCTTCCCCTTTTTGTTTATCCACACTTCCTCGTATCCAGTTTTCCTTCCACCTCTTTCTCTACTCACTCCTTCCCTGTTTTCCTCCACCTCTCCCTCTGTGCCTCCGTTCCTGTCATGCCGTCAATTTCCCCACGGACGTCTGCACTGTGGAAAATATCAACATGTTTTGGATGGGATACAGTAGCTGATGACACCAAGTTGTAAGAAAGGATAAAACACACACACACACACACACACACACACACACACACACACACACACACACACACACATTATATCGTCGAATGTGTAACACTCACGCACACGTGCATGCATGCATACTGTATGTGTATGAATGTATGTGCTGGTATGTATGCGCCAGTATGTATGTATCTGTAATACATAACGACGTGTATTCGTATATTTATTTAATGATTCCTCTCTCTCTCTCTCTCTCTCTCTCTCTCTCTCTTTTTCGTATTTACTTAGTGTTTATCTTTCTGTATCGAAGTGTCATCTAAGTACTTATGCTTAGGCTATCCGCTTTCCTCCTTATCNTGAATGTATGTGCTGGTATGTATGCGCCAGTATGTATGTATCTGTAATACATAACGACGTGTATTCGTATATTTATTTAATGATTCCTCTCTCTCTCTCTCTCTCTCTCTCTCTCTCTCTCTTTTTCGTATTTACTTAGTGTTTATCTTTCTGTATCGAAGTGTCATCTAAGTACTTATGCTTAGGCTATCCGCTTTCCTCCTTATCCTTCAGTCCATCCATCCATCTGTCTACCTACCTATCTATCAACACAATCAAATCACTCGAGGCTAATCCCAGCAGGCCAGCCAACTCCCAACTTCTACTACGCACCCTTAAGTCGTTTATCAAAGCTAGATAATATTGTGGTTACCTTCATGAATAGTAATGATCCCTAACTCATCTCAAACTTTTTAGCCCATTTTTTTTTTTTTTTTTTTTTTAATGCAAGAAAGAAGGAACCAAGGGCCACAGGCCCGCACACTGTTCCTTCCAAGAAAAAGTAAAAACAATACAAAAGAGAGCCAAATTCAAGATCCATTCATTTCGAGATGCCTGGACACACTGCGTTTGAAAGATTGGAGATCATAGGAAGCAGGGAATACAGACAGAGGGAGACAGTTCCAGAGTTGACCAGTTGCATAAATGAAGGACTGGGAATAACAGTTAACTCTTGCATTAGAGAGTTGGACAGAAAAGGGATGAGAGTTTGTTGCTAGACGGGTACTACGTGCCCGTCGTAGAAGTGGAGGGATGCAAGCAGACAGTTCAGAGGAACAGTGACCATTGAAGTAGCGGTAGAAGAGATAAAGAAGCAACAGTGCGGCGAAGAGACAAAGGTTGAAGGGAATCAGTAAGAGGAGGAGAGTTAATGAGACGAAAAGCTTTTGACTCCACCCTATTGAGATGAACCGCATGTCGGGAGCCTCCCCACACATGAGAGTTGTACTCCATACACGGGCGAATAAAACCCATGTACAAGGTCAACATCTGTGCAGGGGTAAAGAAAGTTCGGAGTCGGCCCAGCACACCTAATCTCTTGGAAGCAGATTTCACAAGAGATGTAATATGTTCTTTCGAAGACAAATCCCGAGAGAATGAAACCCCTAGCTTGTTCAAGGATGATGCAGGACCGAGCTGGACATTATTAAACATTAGTGGGTAATCCTGAGGAAGATTTTGTCGGGTTGATAAGTGTAAGAACTGAGTTTTTGATGCATTAAAAATAAGTTTATTTTTACGCCAATCAGAGATATGAGCCAAGTCAGACATTAGGTGTGCCATAGCCTCATCCCTTGTTTGCTGAAGTAACTGCTGAGATGGACGTTGCGGAAATCGAATGGAAAGGTGAAGGGTGGAATCATCAGCATATGAGTGGATAGGGTTAGATGTACAGCTTAGAAGGTCATTGATGAATAAAAGAAAGAGAGTTGGTGATAGGACAGAGCCCTGAGGAACACCATTGTTGATAGGTCTAGAAGAACGATGGCCGTCTACAACAGCAGCTATTGAACGACCAGAAAGGAAGCTAGAGATGAAGGCACAGATAGAAGGATAGAAACCGTAAGAGGGCAGTTTGGAAATCAAAGATTTATGCCAGACTCGATCGAAAGCCTTTGAGATGTCAAGTGCAATGGCAAAGCTTTCGCCAAAGTCCCGAAAGGAGGATGACCAGGAGTCTGAAAGGTAGGTGAGATGATCGCCAGTGGAGCGTCCCTGACGGAACCCATACTGACGATCAGAAAGAAGGTTGTGACAGGAAAGATGCTTTAAAATTTTACTGTTAAGAACTGATTCGAAAACTTTTGATACACAGGATGTTAAAGCAATTGGACGATAGTTAGAGGGTTGGGAATGGTCACCCTTCTTTGGGACTGGCTGAATGAGAGCAAACTTCCAGCAAGAAGGAAAGGTACAAGTTGAGAGACAAAGGCGAAAGAGTTTACCAAGGCAGGGTGTAAGCACAGTTTTTGAGGACAACAGGAGGGACTCCATCAGGCCCATATGCCTTGTTAATATTGAGGCCAGTGATGGCAGAAAATACATCAGCTGAAGAAATTTTAATGTCAGTCATGAGGAAGTCTGAGGGGGGAAGCGATGGAGGAACAGCACCGGAATCGTCTAAGGTAGAATTGGAGGAGAAAGTCTGAGCAAAGAGATCTGCTTTATCAGTAGAAGAAATAGCTACAGAGCCATCAGAGTAGAAAAGAGGGAAGGATGATGAGGTAAAGTTGTTAGAAAGGTTTTTGGCAAGATGCCAGAAGGAGCGAGAAGAATTCGAGTTGGAGAGTTGGGAACATTTAGCACGGATGAAATTATTTTTAGCAGAGCGAAGAACAGACTTAGCACGATTCCGGGCAGAAATATAAAAAAGATGTGATTCAGGGGTGGGTTGGCTCCGGTACCTTTTAAAGGCCCTCTCTCTGTTGCGGACAGCATTAGAACAAGCGTGATTAAACCAAGGCTTTCTTGCATTAGTCAGAGGATATGAAAAAGGAATGTATGCTTCCATGCCCGAGAGAATAACCTCTGTAACGCGCAGGGCACACTCAGACGGCTCCTGGCCATGGAAGCAATAATCATTCCAAGGAAAATCAAAGAAGTACTGCCTGAGGGCCTCCCAATCTGCAGCTCCAAAGTGCCACAGGCGGCGTTTCTTTGGAGGGTCCACAGGCTGTACTGGAGCAATAGGACAGGTTAAGGTAATAAGGTTATGATCGGAGGAGCCCAACGGAGAGAAAAGATGAACAGTGTAAGCAGAAGGATTAGTTGTTAGGAAAAGGTCAAGTATGTTGGAACTCTCTCCAAGGCGGTCAGGGATACGGGTAGGGTGCTGTACAAGCTGCTGTAGGTCATTGAGGATAGAAAAGATGTAGGCTTGTTCACCTGGTGGATCAGTGAAAGGAGAGGAGAGCCAAAGGTGATGGTGAACATTGAAATCTCCTAGAATGGAGATTTCAGAGAAAGGAGAAATGGATTTACAGGCATGCACATGGGAGATAGATAAATAAATAGACAGATAGATAGAAAGACAATGCAAGGGGAATGCTGGTGTCGTGGGAAGAGGAATCGTTACTGACTAGGGATATGAAAGCTTGGTGGTACTTTTTGTTGATGCCACCCTTCACAGGATGCGGCTTCAGACAACAGTTTAGAAAGATGTCGATTTCAGGGAGGGTGAGGGACTTCTCGAATTTTACGCTACTCTCTCTCTCTCTCTCTCTCTCTCTCTCTCTCTCTCTCTCTCTCTCTCTCTCTCTCTCTCCTCCTTCCTCCTCT
>JAGKTI010008173.1:0-34418 GCA_018397915.1 Birgus latro | reverse complement strand
TGAACTGAAATGGAATTGAAGATTTCTCTTTTTACGAATGAACTGAACTGAACTGGAATTGAATAATTCAAATTTTATTCTGAACTGCAATTGAACTGACAAAAATGAAATGACTCCAGCCCTGCTCTATTTATCCTCTATACAATCTATTCCTCGTTCTCTCTTCCACCCTTTCATTCATCTTTCTCCAATTAATCCTTCCTTATTATCTCCTGACCAACTATTCGTCTCTTTTCTACTGACATCAATTTCAATCATTCTGGTCTTCTGACACATCAGTTTCAATCATTTCGGTCTCTCTCCCTCTCTCGACATATCTGTTCAATCATTCCGGTCCCTCAACAAATTTTAATAATTGCAGCACCTTTCTTGGCATATCATTTCAATCTTTCTTTCACCTGACATCAATTTCAGTCATTCTAGTCTCTCTCTTGACAATAAATGTCAATAATTCTAGTGTCACTCTCCTGACATCAACTTCAATTATTCTAGTCCCTCTTTCTCCTGGCATAACAACCTCTGTAGTGCCCTATACTTCAAACTTCACCACTTCTCATTCAATACAAACTTGTCACAAGTCCATGCCAACCACTATGCCAAAGCTTCAGGTCATTCTTACTGTCATTATTCTCACTCCTAAGTCTTTTGTCCCATATCCCAAACAATACATTAAAATTTATCTCAACAAATTCTTGCTCAGTCTAAACACAATCTCCCTGTGCAATCACAATCCATAAAAATTTATCTCACTCACAACAAATTCTTGCTCAGTCTAAACACCTTAAACACTATCTCCCTGTGCAATCACAATCCATAGAAATTTATCTCACTCACAACAAATTCTTGCTCAGTCTAAACACCTCCCTGTGCAATCCTTGCTGTCCATTCCTCCGCAAACAGCTCTTTCTCTCTCGCCCTACTAATCCTCTTGGTTTACGATAACTCAATCCTTTTCCCATTCTCCCTTTCCCTCCCTTAAAGTCCTCAATTCATCTCATGCTTTCACCTATTTTGTTCTTGTATTCTTTTATGCCAGTCTCTTGTTTAACTCTTATAAATTATTAAGTGTTGTTTTGTGAAGTTAGGAGGTATCTTTATGTACAAGTGTCCTATAGTGGGTAAAACCTCAAAATTGAAGGTGTGAAATGGTAAACCACAAGACAAAAATAGTGGTAAAATGGATATGGAGGATGTGCAGATTTGCCTGGAGGAAGGTAGAATTCCTGGGGACTGCAAGTCAGGTACAATCAGAGGGAAAAATGTCGTAATCATGGTGGCAATTGTCTTCTTAGTGTAGCTGGAAAAGTATATGGTAGAATACTTGTTTATAGTTAGGGAAATAACAGGGGAATTAGGTGAAGAACAGGGGGTTTTAGAAAAGGAAGAGTTGTGTAGATCAGATATTCATTCCAAGGTCTTTAGTGGAAAAGTTTCCAGACACGAGGAAGTAGTTTTATGCGGCCTTCATGGAGTTGGAAAAAGCATATGACAAGGTGGAAAGACAAGGAAATCTGGAAAATATTAAGAACACACGGAGCAAATGGGAAGCCGCTGAATGCCGTGAAGAGTATGTGGCTAGTAAACTGAGTGATTTTTTTTGTCTGAAAGTAGGACTGAAACAGGGATGTGCCTTGTCTCCATGGTTGTTCAATCTGTATATGGATGGGGTTATAAGAGAGATACAAGGTAGGGCAGTGGATGTTGGAGCCACCCTAGTGAGAGGGGGCAGTGTTTGGAAACTCCCTGTACTGTTGTTTGCAGATGACACTGCACTGAGTAAACACGAAGGGGAACTGCAAGGCTTGGTGAATAAGTCTGGGTGTGAAAGAAACAGAATCTAAAGGTGAATATTGGAAAGAGTAAAGTTGTGGTCTTCGAGAGGAATAAGTCACTGAATGTACAGTAAGGTTGGATGGTGAGGAAATGGAAAATGTGAGTACATTTGTATTTAGGTAATATGATGTGTAAGGATGGAAATTTAGAGAAGTACTAGACAGAGAACAGGGAAGAATGGTTGCTGGTTCTTTGAAAGTAGTGTTAAGCAATAGGGAAGTGAGCCTGGCAGTAAAAAGGTCGATGCATTATAGTATTGTGACACCAACTCTGGAAGCGAACCTTGGACCTTGTTGGAAGGACAGAAGTCGAGAATAGGAGCAGTTGAAATGAGTTATTTGAGAGGAGCATAAGGAGTTACATGAAAAGAGAGTGACAAATGAGGAAGTGAAGGAGCGTTGTGGTGTAAGCGTGGATGTGATAAGTGTTAGGAGAAAGTGTTAGGAGAAATACAGAGGTAGTTTGGACATATGGTAAGGATGGCGAGACTAACGAGAAGTGTATTAGTGAGGTGGAGGCAGGGAGAAGGAAGGGACAGAGGGTGAGATGGAGGTATAATATACCTCCATCCCATCCGATAATATTGGGGGGAGGGGGGCAAAATGGCAGGGGACAGGGCGACATGTAGGCGATTTGTTTATAGCCACCCCTTCTGGGATTAAGACGTCTGGCTATAGTTAGCTTTTTAGTGTAATTTGAACAATTATTATGTACAAGTATTGCTTAGCGTAGTTATAGGAATTGTTTATGTACGAATGTTGTTTGGCATAGAGGAAATACTTATGCATGGATGTTTAGTGCAGTCAGAAGAAATGTTACGTATGAGTGTTACTTAGCATAGAGGATACATAGAAATGTTAGGTATGAGTGTAACTTGACAGAGGATACATTTAACTATGAGTGTTGATAGTGTTGTCACAGGATTGTATTTATAAGTGGTGGTTTCAGGAAATGAGTGCTGTTTGCTCCAGTTAGGACATATTTATGCATGAAAGTTGTTTAATCGGAAATGTTATGTATGAGTGCTGCTTGACATGGTTGGAGCATACATTTAATTATGAGTGTTGTTAGTGTAGTTAGACAATATTTATGAGTGTTTGGTGTAGTTACAGGAAATATGTGTCAGTGGTGCTTATTGTAGTTTGAGGAAATATTTATGTATTGTCTATGAGTGGGTGAAATCCAAGCGCCAGACGAAAATACAAGGCACTACGTCATGACTTGAAGAAATAATAAGGCACAGGAAGGGCAAGGCAGAAAATCAGAAACTAACGGGGAATTTTAGATTAGGTGGAAAATAAGAAATGCCAATGGTCAGACCTTAAACTATTCATACCATGAAAACAATGTCTAACCCGGGAGAAGTAGAAGGAAACAGGAATTGCAAGAGGTAGGACAAAAGAAAAGAGGAGGACTAAGCAGAGAAAGATGGGAGACAAAAAGCCCCCTTTTAGTAGCCTCTTACAAGCTGGGATACTGAGAAAGTCTCCCCCCCCCCTTCCCTAGGGGGGTTATTGTGAACGATTGTTGTTTGCTAGTCAGAGAATGTATTTACATACAGGTATAATATATGAGATTAGCTGGAAATAATTTTGTATTATGAACTGTTTGTAGTTTGAGGAAATATGAATTATCTGTGAGTGCTGCTTGGTGTAGTTTGAGGAAATACTGTATATATATTTTTTAAACTATTTTTACTGTAATGTATTTTCATCATTACTTAGAACTCAACTGCATTTTCCTTGCAGTTCCCATACGCACTGGCTCTTTCAAGTCTGCTCTTAAATACTGTATATACATTTTAATATCTACATTTACCGTAATATATATTCACCATTACTATGAACTCGACTACATTTTCCTTGCAGTTCCCAGACACATATGCACTGAAACTTTCATGTCTGCTCTTGAATTTACTCACTTCTAGCAAAAAACTGAATTCCCTAGGAAACACCATATTCATACTTCTACACAGGTGGAACACTAACATTTTCATCACCAATTTAATACTCAGTTTCTAGCCTCATTGAACATAGCATATTTTAGCATTTTTCAGCCTTATTTAATGTAAAACTCACAATTTCATGTTTTTCTCCAAGCCCTGTTGAACGTAACTCTGAATTTCCAAACAAACGTACCATGCTTAAAACTTACCGAAGCTCTCTTGCGTGATTTCATAACTGGACTCTCATGGGTGGGTTTGTATGCTGATGACTTAGTGTTGGTTGTGGGTTATGTGAGGATAGAAGAAGAAAAATTTAGGAAATGGAGAGATGCAATAGGGTACGAAAGCTCAGGAGTAAGCATGGATAAAACAAGTGATGATATCTTGGGTAGGTGGCAGTACTGTCTGAGCAAGAAACGAGTGGCCATGTGCAGTTTATCAAAAGGGTGTAGGGCATGTGGGAAAACTCCATTTTGTGCAGTGTTCGTGATAAGTGGATGTAGGTGGTATTAAAGACAGGCTGCAGTATAGCGCTGATCTTGAGTGTGCGGTATGTAAAGGAAAGCATACAGTATGAAAGAGGCAGGAAATTAATCTTGCTTAAGTCTCTTGAGTGCCTAGAGGATTTCCCTCTCTCCAGCTGAAGCCAGAGGTGGTAACAATTATTTCAGAAAGATAATCCCTACTGGTTTAGGTGCAGTCTCATGAGAGAGACCAATCAATGAGACATGCAGCTGGAGGAGATCCCAACTTGGAAAGATAAACAACGAGAAGCACAACCTCCACTAATAAAGCTGGGTTGTTAGACCCAAAAGATTATTTTAGTTCTGGGAAATTCTCAGGGTCCAAGCCATCCAATGGGGCAAAGTGGTTAAAAATGGCGGCTCCCGTGGACCCTTAGGAGGAAGTACAGAAGCCAGCAGACTAGATCTGAGCAGCGCCACTGGGCGACGAGCCTTGGGATACGACGGTCTATTGTAGATCTCTTTCCACTATTATCTAATCAGAGTTCATGTTCACTACGGATGGCACAAACCTCCTAATACGAGAAAGGTCCCTCAGCAAGCCAGAAGCGATAGAGTACGCACATCCATGCAAAATGAGATATGGTCAAATAATACCCGACTGCTGTTCCAGATGTAAGGATGCAAACAAGCAGCCTTAGTGCCCCCAACACGGTCAAACATCTGTTGACCAAGGGACAGTTCCACTAGTTACATGGTCACTGAGGCTGATGTTCGAGATTAGTCCACCTTGACATACCAATGGGATGCAACAGCACTCCTTAGCCACGTCTGATCGTGAAGTACTACTGTTCATCCGGCAGTTAGGTCTCGTTTACATCATATGCGTAAATTTAAGATCTTATGCCACCAATTTTTTCCATATCTAACATACGGCCAAACTCATCTTGACTGTTATAAAACCAACAGATAAAAGCAATTTAAGGACACGGTGGAACAGCAATACAATTCATTTATGAATAACAGACAAACAGTGGCAAGACACTTATGCTTAAGTTAATATGAAAAATGCAAGTATAATCAATGGTAAAGAATAATTTAAAGAATTTATGCACTTGTTCGACTTGCTCGTATCAAACCAATACTACCCCTTTATTATGCCCCCCCCTCCCCCCCATCGTACAAATACTGGCACCGATTTTCTTCTCCGAATCTTAGGAATTTAAATTCTATCTGTAACTCAAAGCAGTGAAGAAGAAAATCAGTTCACTTGTAGAAACCTCACCTGCTCCCAGCCAACTTCTTCCATTCGCTATGACGCAGTTATCCTAAAAATCAACAGCACATTTTATGGCATTCAGCGAAAACATTTGTGAACAGAAATACGCAAAATTTTCTCAGTTCATACACCACCAACATGAAGCCCAAGTCAATGTTTCAACACTGGTAACCTCTGAGGTATGAACATTCACAACATATTTCCTTTGATTTTGTCAGTTAACTATTTAATACTACCTATTCCTAACAATCTGTCCAGTTACACTCAATGCCAGTAATTCCTCGGTTGCCTCTCCTCCACCCTTCCCTCCTATTTAATCTTATTGATCCTTAATCCTCTCTCACAATTTGTCCATTTACACTCACTTCCAGTAATTCCTCGGTCGCCTCTCTCATCCACCCTTCCCTAATCCTCGATCTCTCCCTACCATTCTGTTTAGTTCACTATCATCCCAGCCATCCTTAAGTTGTCTATTCCACTTTATCCTTCCCTCACCTTTTACTCCAACTTACATCCCCCACAAACTTCAGCCTACACCAGCTCAAGTCCAGCTGTTCCAGATTTTTTATGAAAGGAAAACACCTGAAATCTGGTGAATGGATTTTTTAAAATTTGTTTTTCCTTCGGCTGCTCATCTTGTTCAAAAAAATAAATAAATAAAAAGTATGCAAAGTCCTGTCACATACAATCAATCTCTGTCCACACTTCTCTCTCCCTACCGGTACTCCATTCGGTTGGTTTCAAACTGTACCTCCTACTACAACCTTCCACAATTATTTGCGGGGTTTCTTCCTGCTAACAAATCTCCCTCGACAAAGTCTCCCTAATTCTCTTTCTCTTTCTACCATTGTTTTCTAATTCACTCTCACTCCCGACCTAGTCGTCTATCCCATCCTATTTTTCCCTCTTCCTGGTGTTCCATTTCATTCCCTGCAAAGCCCTGTCACACCCAACCGATCTCTGCCCACTTTATCACTTCCTACCAACAATCCAGAGTTGGTTTCGGATTAACTCCTGCTACTACCTTCTACAATTTTTACGAGGTCTTTTTTCCTGCTGACAAATCTCTCTCTCCTAAACCTCCTTCATTCTCTCTTCCTACTATCCTTTATAGACTTTCACTCCAAATCATTCCTTAGTCGTCTTTCCCATCCTCTCCTTCCCTCATCCCTTCTTTCTAATCCCATCTTATCCAGGCCAAGCCCTGCCACATCCAGTCAGTCTCTGCCCACACTTACCTTCCTACCAGTAGTCCACTGGGTTGAGGTTTCACATTAACTCTACTAGACTTCCACAGTTGTTTAAGAGTGCTTTCTTCCTGCCGTCAAATCTCTCTATCTCTCTCTCGATTAATCATAACTAATACTGTCTCTTCCTGCCACTCTTTCTAGTTCACACTCTCCCTAGTCGTCTATCCCATCCTACCATTCACTCATTCTCCTACTCCCATCCAATCCACGCTGAGCCCTGTCACATCCAATCAATCTCTGCCCACACTTAATCTTTCTCCCTACCAGTAGTCCACCGGGTTGCTTTCAGACTATAATTCCTGCTACAATCTTCCACAATTCTTTAGGGGGGTTTTCTTCCTGCTAACAAATCTCTCGGCTAGGCATAACTGTCACTCCCTACTATTCGTTATTGTTCACTCCTAATCATTCCCTAGTCGTGTATGCCATCCAATCCTTCCTTCATCCTCTCCTCCTGGTGTTTTAGTTTATTCCATGCAAAGCCTTGTCCCACCCAATCAATCTCTGCCCACACTTTCTCTCTCTACCAGTAGTCCACCTGGATGGTTTCAGACTAACTACTACTGATACCTTCCACAATTCTTAAGGAGGTCTTTTTTCCTCCTGACAAACTTCTCTCTCTCTCTTGACTAAGCCATCCTATTTCATTGTCATGACCATTTCTTCCTGTCCTATCTCCTGACACTCACTCCAGTACATTCTATAAGAGGTCTTTCTTCCTCCTGACAAACTTCACTCTTGATTAAATCTTCCTATTTCACAATCATGACCATTTCCTTCCGTTATATCTCCACACACTCATTCCAGTACACATGACATCGTCCCATCCATCTCCACTCACTCCAGTACACATGACATTTACAGGACAGGAAAATAAAGGACAAAAGCACAGCAGTCCTAAAATATGCCAGAACTGTCCTTAGGGTGAAAAACAGTAGATACCCGATAAGAATAGGTTCGGTTAGGCTACGGTTAGTTAGGTTAGATTAAGCTTGGTTAGTTAAATCTACAAATTAGGTGTTAGTGAACTACATACTAGTATCCTAATCATATAAAGTGTCTACTGTATTCCACCCCTAGACAGTCCATTCATATTAAAGTACAGGCATAATCGCCTCATTTCCTTGTCCTGGTGTCATGGTATGCTTTTTTTTAAATCCCTCTCGACCAATCACTCCAGACCAATCTCTATGGTCTCCCACCCAATTTTTTACTCTTAACAATCATTCCATCCAAACTAATCTGTGGTCTCCCAACTCTCTAAACTCCTTACCAATCATCTCCAGACCAATCTTTCTGGTCTCCCAACTAATACTTAACACTAAATACCAATCACTCCAGACCAAACCTTCTGGTCTCACCTAATTTCTTGACTCAATACCAATCACTTTGCTCTCCCACTTAATCTCTCTTGACTTCCTATTATTATTCCTTCAGACTAATCCATCTGGTCTGCAACTAATCTCTCAACTCCTGCAACCAATTCACTTCCATCAATCATTCCATCCAGACCAATCTGTGGTCTCCCAACTAATCTGAAATCCTTCCAATAAATTTCGATCAATCATTCCCTACAGACCAGTCTGTGGTCTAATCTGAAATCCTTCCAATAAATTTTGATCAATTATTTCATCCAGACTAATCTGTGGTCTCCCAACTAATCTCTCAACTCCTACCAATCTCGACCAATTATCTCCTCCAGACCGATATTTCTGGCCTCCCAACTATTTCTTAACTCTTAACACCAATCAATCCAGACTGACCTTTCTGGTCTCCCAACTAATTTTTTATTCTTCCATCAATCACTCCCTCAAGACCAATCTGTGGTCCCCGACCTTCTCCTACCGATCAATTTCGATCAATCACTCCTCCAGACCAATCTCTGGTCTCCCACCTATTTTCTGGACTCAATACCAATCATTTTGCTCTCCCACTTAATCTCTCTTAACTTCCTATTATTATTCCTTCAAACTAATCCATCTGGTCTGCAACTAATCTCTCAACTCCTGCAATCAATTCATTTCCATCAATCATTCCATCCAGACCAAACTGTGGTCTCCCAACTAATCTCAAATCTTTCCAATAAAGTTCGATCAAACATTGCATCCAAACCAATCTGTGGTCTCCCACCAAATCTCTCAACTCCTCCTACCAATCAATATTGACCAATTATCTCCTCCAGACCAATCTTTCTGGTCTCCCAACTAATATTTAACTCTAAATACCAATCACTCCGAACCAATTTTTCTGGTCTCCCACATAATTTGTTATTCCTATCAATCATTCCTCCCAGACCAATCTCTGGTCTCCCAACTCCTCCTACCAACCAATTTTGATCAATCACTCTAGACCAACTCTGGTCTACCAGAATTTTTATTTTAACTTTTATGAACCATTCCCTCCAGACCAATCTGTGGTCTCCCAACTCCTCCTACTAATGAATTTCGACCAATCACTCCTCCAGACCAATCTCTCTGGTCTCCCACATAATACATCGATTCTTCCTATCGTTCTTTTCGGTTTCAACTATTTTTCCCCTTAACTTCCTGAAAATTACTTACTCAGGACCAATCTATCTGGTCTCCCAACAAACAGCTAGGATTCCTACCAATCATTCCAGACCAGTCTTTGTGGTCTCCCACCAAACTACTGATTTCCTATAAATCACTCCAGACCAATCTTTCTACGCTCCCTCCAGACCAATCTGTGGTCTCCCAACTCCTCCTACTAATGAATTTCGACCAATCACTCCTCCAGACCAATCTCTCTGGTCTCCCACATAATACATCGATTCTTCCTATCATTCTTTTCGGTCTCAACAATTTTTTCCCTTACCTTCCTGACAATTACTTACTCAGGACCAATCTATATGGTCTCTCAACAAACAGCTAGGATTCCTACCAATCATTCCAGACCAGTCTTTGTGGTCTCCCGCAAACTACTAATGATTTCCTACCAATCACTCCAGACCAATCTTTCTACGCTCCCAACTAATATTTCTTAACTCTTAATACCAATGAATCCAGACCAATCTCTCTGGTCTCCCAAATAATTTCTTTATTCTTCCTATCAATCATTCCCTCAAGACCAATCTGTGGTCTCCCAACTCCTCCTGCCAATCAATTTCAATCAATCACTCCTCCAGACCAATCTCTCTGGTCTCCCACCTAATTTTTTTTGACTTTTATCAATTATTCCAAGCCCAATCTTTGGTCTCCCAACTCCTCCTACCAATCAATTTTGATCAATCACTCCTCCAGACCAATCTCTCGTCTCCTACCTAATTTTTTAAACTTAACAATGATTCCTTCCAGATCAAGCTGTGGTCTCCCAACTCCTACCAATCAGCTTCGATCAATCACTCCTCCAGACCAATCTCTGGTCTCCCAAATACCTCGTTTGTTCCTATCAGTCTTTTCAGTCTCTCAACTATATTTTTTCCTTAACTTCCTGACAATCACTTACTCAGGACCAACCTCTCTGGTCTCCCAACAAACCGCTACGCTAACTACCAATCATTCCAGCCTAGTCTTTGTGATCCCCCACCAAACTGCTACTGATTTCTTACTAATCACTCCAGACTAATCTTTCTGGTCTCCCAACTAATTTCTTTATTCTTCCTATCAATTATTCTCTCAAGACCAATCTGTGGTCTCCCAACTCCCCCAACCAATGAATTTCGACCAATCATTTCCTCCAGATCAATCTCTCTGGTCTTCCACCCAATTTTTTTTACTCTTAACAATCATTCCCTACAGACCAATCTGTGGTCTTCCAAATAACCTCAACTCCTCCTGCCAATCTATTTCGATCAAATCATTCCATCCAGACCAATCTGTGGTCTCCCAATCCTCTAAACTCCTCTTACCAATCATCTCCAGATCAATCTTTCTGGTCTCCCAACTAATACTTAACTCTAAATACTAATCACTCCAGACCAATCCTTCTGGCCTCCGGAGCACCTAATTTCTTGACTCAATACCAATCACTTTGCTCTCCCACTTAATCTCTCTTGACTTCCTATTATTATTCCTTGAGACTAATCCATCTGGTCTACAACTAATCTCTCAACTCCTACAACCAATCCGTTTCGATAACTCATTCCCTCCAGACCAATCTGTGGTCTCCCAACTAATCTGAAATCCTTCCAATAAATTTTGATCAATCATTCTATCGAGACCAACCTGTGGTCTCCCAACTAATCTGAAATCCTTCCAATAAATTTCGATCAATCATTCCATCCAGACTAATCTGTGGTCTCCCAACTAATCTGAAAGTCTTCCAATAAATTTCGACTATATCATTTCATCCAGACCAATCTGTGGTCTCCCAACCAATCTCTCAACTCCTACCAATCTCGACCAATTAGCTCCTCCAGACCGATGTTTCTGGTCTCCCAGCTATTTCTTAACTCTTAATACCAATCACTTCAGACCAAATTTTCTGGTCGCACAACTAATTTTTTTTCTTCCTATCAATCATTCCCTCAAAACCTATCTGTGGTCTCCCAACTCCTCCTACCAATCAGTTTCGATCAATCACTCCTCCAGACCAATCCCTCGGGTCTCCCACCTATTTTTTTTTTACTCTATCAATTATTCCCTCAAGACCAATCTCTGGTCTCCCAACTCCTCCAACCAATCAATTTTGATCAATCATTCCTCCAGATCAATCTCTCTGGTCTCCCACCTAATTTTTTAAACTCTTATCAATGATTCCTTCCAGACCAAGTTGTGATCTCCCAACTCCTCCTACCAATCAGTTTCGATCAATCACTCCTCCAGACCAATCTCTGGTCTCCCAAATAATACCTCCATTGTTCCTATCAGTCTTTCAAGTGTCTCAAATATTTTTTTTTCTCCTTAACTTCCTGGCAATCACTTACTCAGGACCAATCTTTCTGGTCTCCCAACAAACCACTAGGCTTCCTACCAATCATTGCAGACTAGTCTTTGTCTCCCACCAAACTGCTATTGATTTCTTACCAATCTCCAGACCAATCCTTCTGGTCTCCCAACTAACATTTCATAACTCTTGATACCAATCACTCCAGACCAATCTTTCTGGCCTCCCAACAAATCGCTAGACTTCCTACCAATCACTCCAGACCAATCTTCCTGGTCTCCCAGAAAACTGCTATTGATTTCCACCAATCACTCCAGACCAATCTTTCTGGTCCAGCTAATCCTTGACTTCTTCCTACCGATCTCTCAAGACCAATCATACCCTCCAGATCAATCTTTCTGGTCTCCCAAACAATATCTCTTCCGGTCTCAACTATAAAAAAAAAAAACTTCCTGCATTCCAGACCAATTTTTCTGGCCACCCAACAAATCCCTATTAACTTCCTATCAATCACTCCACACCAATCTTTCTGGTCTCTCAACTAATATTTCTTAACTCTAAATACCAATCATTCCAGACCAATCCTTGTGGTCTCCCACCTAATTTCTTGACTCAATACCAATCATTTTGCTCTCCCACTTAATCGCTCTTGACTTCCTATTATTATTCCTTCAGACTAATCTCTCAACTCCTGCGACCAATTCACTTCCATCAATCATTCCCTCCAGACCAAACTGTGGTCTCCCAACTAATCTCAAATCTTTCCAATAAATTTCGGTCAATCATTCCATCCAGACCAATCTGTGGTCTCCCAACAAATCTCTAAACTCCTACCAATCAATATCGACAAATTATCTCCAGACCAATCTTTGTCTCCCAACTAATATTTCTTAACTCTAAATACCAATCACCCCAGACCAATCTTTCTGGTCTCCCACCTAATTTGTTATTCCTATCAATCATTCCTCCCAGACCAATCTGTGGTCTCCCAACTCCTACCAATCAATTTTGATCAATCACTCCTCGACCAACTCTCTGGTCTCTCACAAATTTTTATTTTTACTTTTATCAACCATTCCCTCCAGACCAATCTGTGGTCTCCCAACTCCTACTAATCAATTTCGACCAATCACTCCTCCAGACCAATCTCTCTGGTCTCCCACAAAATAATACATCAATTCTTCCTATCATTCTTTTTGGTCTCAACTATTTTTTTCCCTTAACTTCCTGACACTTACTCAGGACCAATCTATCTGGTCTCCCAACAAACAGCTAGGATTCCTACCAATCATTCTAGACCAGTCTTTGTGGTCTCCCACCAAACTGCTACTGATTTCTTACCAATCACTCCAGACCAATCTTTCAGGTCTCCCAACTAATATTTCTCAACTCTTAATACCATCAATCCAGACCAATCTTTCTGGCCTCCCAACAAATTGCTAGTCTTACTACCAATCATTCCAGGCCAATCTTCCTGGTCACCAATCACTCCAGACCAATCTTTCTGGTCACCCAACACATCGCTACTGACTTTACCAATCACTCCAAACCAATCTTTTTGGTCCCCCAACTTATGACTTTTCCTACCGATTTTTCAAGACCAATCATACCCTCCAGACCAACCTTTCTGGTCTCTCAACTAATCTCTCATCTCTTGTAGCCAATCTTTCCATCTCTCCCAACGAGTCACTGTCCTTTGCCATCAGGCTACCCTTTCTCCAACTCACACTACCGTCGCTCATTTCATTTACACTACCCATCACATCCTTGGTCTAATTTCAGCTGCTTCATCTTATCTAGTTACAGTTCTTCATAAGGTTCCTAATGTTCAACTGCTTCACTTTAATCTTTTCTCATTGTCAGTATTGTTCATCTGCTTCACCATATCTACAGTTTTAATTTGAGTGACAATTGCCAAATTTTACAATAAATCAAATTTCTCGTAGGGGTGCCAGTCGCAACTCTTTACAATCATTTAAGAACTTCACCCTATCAGTATATTTTACTCTTGCCAGCTGCCACAGTTTAAAATCATTTAACTGCTCCACCTTTTCTGTAATCAATTCTCATACGGATGCCCACTCGCCATATTTTCCAGTCATTCAACTGTTTCAAATTATCTGTATGAAAACACTGGAGATAGGACCAACTTGGGACCACGATAACTTGCTGTACAAAAAATTAAAGGACAAATGAAAAAGAAATGCATAATGAATAATATATCTCGCTGGGGCTGGTACGGAGCAATTCACGAACGAGCGTATGTGACCCAGGTGCTGGTTTTCATGGTGGCTTTAAAACAATAATAATAATAATGATATTGCATACCCTACAGAAATCCAGTCCCCCAACTGTCGATAATTTATATAAAAACCTACTTTCAGAATCTTATCATCGTCATCACCATCCGGACCTCCTTTCCCACCCTAGGGCAGGGTGAGGAGTAGCAATAATAACAAAATAAATGTATACTGATTTCACATGTCAACAAGAGCACTGCATCCAACTGGATCAATGAACGGTAAAACAAGATTTTAAAATGTGAATCACCCAAGCATCTCAACATTACAGCCTGTAGTGAACTATTTTATAAAACTACAATTATAATAATTAAGTATAAGATCTGCTTCATAAAAGGGTGCTCCATGTATCATAATGCCTTACCCAAATTTCAGCGTGAAGTACGTCAGGTGGTCCCAGAAAGGAACATGCTGGCTACAATGTAACTGCTGCCCAGTTACAAAAACGTCCCCAAACTTCCTCCAAAAGGAAGATGGACTGCAGGAAAGAGAAACTTTAGCCTGCAGTACACAAAGTTCACATCTTGAGACTGGGGCCACAAGTACAGCAGGTGGCGAGATATCTTTATTAACAAACATGTCTAACTTGAAGTATAACTATGTTAAAAGTACTCATAAACTGCAGCATTACTGTCACATATCACAATTTAAGGCGTCAATCAGTATCTTACATTTCAAAATTTTCCATAACTAGTTTCTGACCCAAACATTTTGAATCAGTTCTCCATTACAGCAAAGTAATAAGAGCCTATTACTAAGCCATGCATAGGACATGTAGTTCTGGGGGCACTGCATCTGAACCAGAGACTAGCTTTTAGAAGGGAGAGAGAAAACTTTACGTAATCTTTTAACAAGCCTAACATCATCCACACCTAATGATGAAGTTAGTTAAGGTCCCATAATCCAAACTCTATTCCACTTTAGGATATGGTGAGAGCAAATTCCTAACCTCTACATAAATAGATTATGTGATGGACAATGTAGCTTGCAGTTTATGAGTTAATCAATCAAAATCACTCACTCACCAGTGGCAGCACCGGTAAACTCCAACAGGATGAAGATAGCAGTATACCTCACCTAGAAGACTCGGGGCTGTTCGGCCAGACTGCATAGGGAACTACTACTACCTAGAAGACAAAACCAAACATATATAGATGTCCCCTTACTTATAAAACATACTGTATACAGACATTTTCAATTACCTAAACAAGATACTGTATAATATTACTGAAAAATGAGCTGCTAGTAATTAATAATGTATCACGCAGTAGCAGAGAACACAGTATTGCAGTTCACAAAAATTAAACACATCACCCCTAATGGGATTAAGGCATCTGGCTAGAGATACGTATATATAAAATCAAGAAGTTTTAAATATAGTTGCAGTAGTTGATCGCAATACCTGTATAAACACTTAAATATTATTTATATATACACACATAAATACATAATGTCTATACTGCACCGTTGATGACAAATTTTGCAGTGTCCCATCTTCTGCAAGTAATTCAGCATTTTTACTCCTACAAGTATATCTTACTAATGCAAAATGTCTACATGTGGGAATGTTAAATCGATGTAAAATAAACTGCCAAAAATATCCTTTTATATTAATACAAGCTAGCCTAGTATTAAAAATTATAACAAAAGGGAGTATTAAAGCAAAATATGTAAAAATGCTGTTAATCACTAAGAAAATGGTGTTACAAAGCCTCCTACTGTAGTACTGAAAGAATTATTACCACACCTGCGCTATCCTCCCCATGGTCAAGGGACGTCTGGGCCATCTTCCGGATCCTCCACCTCGACCATTCTCGAATGCAGTCACAGAACAGGAGGGATGATCACTAGTTGAGGGAATCGCAGGGTTGTCACCTGCATGTCACTCCTGCAATACAATCATTAATCATTATTATCGCCCTCAAAGAACTATCATCATATCAATACAATACTATCACCAAGTACAATATCACGAACACCATATCGTTATCACCAAGTTGATAATCGTCATCTCGACCTCTTTGCCCAATCAGAGAAAAGGTAGAATCATCAAAGCAATAAAAAAAACGAGAGGGCAAACTAAACACCGTACCAATGAAATGGACAACAAACACATAGTTCAAGCCTCAGGAATTCTAACTCCATCCCACAGGCGCAACCCTACACAAAAACTTATCTGATAATTATAAAAAGGTTCAACGGTATATACTGTATGCATATGAGTTATCAAAATTACATGTGTGAATACACGTACTACAGCTGCTCTTGATAAAGTCAATGTTCTATTTTAGGCTGGGTAGCAGCTTTAACCTTCAAACTACTGATTTTCAGATATAAGGAAATAAGAAGTTCGGGTAATCATCTAGAAGAATACTGTCAACCAACACTACCTCTTACTTCTCTTTAAATAGCTTTTCCCCTCCAAAATATCTAGTAAAGCTCCTACTCAATGATCCTCCAAGCTTTGAGAAGGGCCCACTCTGCTACGACCTTATCGAGGTTAGCACCAAAACTACTGTTTTCAATTAAACAAGGATTCCATGAGGCTTGGTTTGAATGTGAAACTGATGAGGTTCGTTTTCAAAAGTATGCATTTTCACCTTGTAAAACTGCATACGGTATATTATTTTAAAGCACAGTATTGAATTATGGGTGGAAGGTTCCCTAGATTACACACACACACACACACACACACATTTTTTCCTTCCAGAATATACTGGCCCTATATACAAAAATAATTTGTTCAAACCAACACTGCTTACTCTTATTAAAGTATAACTTAAATGATGGCATTACAGATTAATACTAACGTGCTACTTGTCACAGTGAACGGCTATGAAAAGTAGCAAAGCCATAACATTACCAAAATCAGCCACTCAGCTATATTAACTAGGCTACACAGGAACAAATCGGGGTCAAGATATTGGTGCAACAACGGAATGAAACGTTAATGTAAGTTGATTAAAATTACTGTCTTTGATTCATTATCATTACCTTACTCTGATAATCTGGACAGCCTATTCTTCAATAATTTACAATATTCTGGACATGACATCTAAATATTTAGGTTTTACTGGCGCAAATTCCTCAATAACTCAAACACAGCTATGAAACCAAAAACGAAAATACATTATTTTTTTTGGGGGGGAAAAAGGAAGAGGGGGGAATGTTATACTCATTAAAAATCTGTCTCATCCATCCGGATAATCTTCCAGGGAAAAATTTTCAGACATAATATGGAGTGATAATAGTAAAATATAAAATTCTTGAACATATCTTAGCTGAGGAGTGGTGAGTGGTACCACTCCTGGGGAGGTGTGATGCCATGGCGAGTGCTTCAAAATAAAATCCCAGTAATTCCACGGTTCATTCTTGAGGACGTCGCAGTTTCGCAGGACTAATCACATAATCTGGAATTAAAGTGTTAATTACTTGTTGGGAATTAGTGGGGCTGCTTAAGACAAGCTGGTGGAAATTTTAAATCTCACATATTCAATTACACCTGTCAACCGTCGCGGCCGGAAGCGCAAATATTCACACCGCCCACATTCCAGTAAGTCTGAATGTGTAATCCAACTGGAAAAACTTCATATATACCGTACGTGACGGCAGAGGAGAGGTGGGTTCCAGCCCCACAGATGAATGTACAAGTACGATCTTACTTCATGAATGGGGGGGTGGGGGAGTTCGGGAGTTTTTCAAATTTTGAGATCCATCAGTGACTAGTCTTGTCAAACTACCCAGCAGTTTGACTGCAATGTCATCGAATCAGACGACTTTGGCTCTACATCTTACATTGCAAATTCTTAATCAGATATTTAATTTCAGGTGGCAAATGGAAATAGAAATATAAGTTTTTGGATATATGTATACGAAACCTCAGTTGCAAAATGAAGCAGAAATTGATACTCGATGTTATGCCGGGAAATGCATAAGGTAAACCAAACTTCTAAGTTACTAATGCTACAGCAGAACATTGTGACAGTCGTCTATAATAATAAATAATAGCTTAAACTCTAACACAAAACAAGGCCTCAAATATCATTTATGGCAATTACATTTCCTAAGGCATTTCACCATTTTAAAGAAATCAAATTTCACTTTCTCCAATACCAAGTTTTCCATTCCCAACCTAATTCAGCCAAACACCTTCCCACTTATTTCACATTAACTTGGCCTGAAATTGCCATTACTCCAACCTGAATGCAATCTAATAGTTTATAAATGCTACAGAATACAGTATTATGCTAGTCATGAAGGAGTGCTATGGAAAGGTCACTGAGCCACAGTATTGTCCATTTCTACCACTGAGCACACATACACACACAATCTTTCCACCCAGTTCAAATCATCCTTTGCACAGTTCAAACTAGCCCCTCCATTCAGGTACAAAGTTCATTCAGGAACAAATTAATTGATTGATTGATTGACTGATTGGTGTGTGTGTGTGTGTCATAAACACCAACTGTTAAAGTGTCTGTTTCCAGAGATTTTTACTATGGACACTTGTACTCTGAAGCAGTTGGAGCAACCAGATTCTTCTTTTCAAGTTTCCATCAGTAGAGCACCTGTGAACAACCTGGACATCAGTTAACATAACTAATCTACTGATATACCTATCCATCAGCAAATAACTTTATCACATGAGGGGTGGACACAAACAAATCACCCCCACATCACTATGTCCTCTGCTACCTGACTACACTCTCCAACTCACATTCCACTCTCTAATATAAAAGTACTTTCCACCCTATCGCTCCATCTCCTGTTTCCCCCTCAACCTCACTAACAATCTCCTTGTCAGTCATTCACCATCCTTTCCACAGGGCCAACCCATCTCAGAATTTCCCACCAACATTTGCTAGCACATCCACACCACCACCAGAGCTCCTTCACTTGAGGAACATAAGCAGAATACACCTGATCCCCTGAAGCATCCTTTATAGCTTCATATTGCTGCTACCATCTGCTCTCTGCACCTTCGGATACTTTTTGAAACAGAATGGTCAGATACAGCCAGACAAAAAAGTTCCTCAATACAAGAGGTCTTTCGTCACCCTCGCAAAGCTGCAGCCCTTAAAGCAAAATGATGTTCTGCTCGGGCTAAGGTGCAAGGCTCACATGAGGTACAGTTTATAAAACAATGAACTCGGGAAGGTTAACCACCTTACAAAGATTCAGCCCAGAAAGGGGAAAGTTGAATAATCAAGAATAAGCTAAACAGGACTTGACCTGGATTCGAGCCAATCAATAAAATCAGTGCAATAATTTCATACTGAACACTAAGAGTTACTCCAACATGTCAAGTAAAAACTATGACTTGAAATAACATTTAAACAAGTCTTAGGCTACTGATGAAATACTATCAATACAGAGAAATTATGAGTTAGTAACAAGTACTTATGGATGTCAACTGTAAATGTCAAAATATGCTTTCTACCAAATTTATTGGTATTACAATTATAAATTATACTGCTCCATAAAAAAAAAAAAAATGTGCATCGAAAGGCAAGGATAACAAGCCACAAGCATCTTAAGAACATTAAACAGGCAATAATTCCAAGCTAAGCTGCCCCGTCCAGATATTTCAGGCATGAATGATCAAGGCAGAAGCACCTGTGCAACATATTGTGAGAGATTAACTCCAACAAACTCTGTCTTAGACCTCATAATCTTATTCAGCTGCAGCACCTTTCATGAGTCCAACAGGTGTCAGTTACGTGGTTACTGGACAGAAAACAACATTACACACCCGAATGAAGTGATAAATGTTCCTCCTGTATGGCTGAAGGTGACCATCAAATGGTAACATTATCCTCACATCCACCAGACTCTTCTTCACATGTTGTTTCCTCTGGTTAAAAAGCAAGTTTCTGTGTAGCAATTTCATCCGCCAATATTGTGAAATTATGACTATTTAGGCTTTAAGCAATTACCATACATAGCCTATATTATCCTTCATTTTAAATGACTTACTCCTCCAGGGATGCCTATCCACGTGATAACCATGACAAATGCCTCCAAACTTCTCTCCTTACATACAGTACCTGCCCCATTTTTAATCCTTTACATGTGTCAGAAGCAACATTATCACACAGCATCCTCTTCACTACTAAAATATCCTGTTTTCTAAATGCTTCCAATTGTTTTCCACTATCGCTCACCATTTAAGTGCAAATTCTTTCAATTTCGACCAAGTTGACGCTGACAAAAAATAAACAATAATGTATTGGCATCCCTCACTTTATGATAACGATACATTGCCCAAAAATGCAACATTAAGACGGAAGGCAATAACATGGGATCAATGGGAACATATTACATACCAAACATTTCTGCTTACCTTCTGGAGGAATCTGGTACCAAATAATGTGAAAATATTAAACATAGCATTCTGAGAACTTTCCAAGGCTATGAAAATCATTTAACTGTAATGCAAAAGATCAATGTTTATGTCCAAACTGTACACTATTTTTAACTAACTGTACCCACCTCTGATCCATCCCGAAGCACAACGATCTGGTGCTGCAGGTTTATTTTGGCCACTGTGGCTGCCATGCTGCTCTCTGCTTACACATATCCTCAGCCTGCAGCCCTCTGGGTTCACATCCAGATGACCCTGGAGCAAAATACAACAACAACAACACACCCACTACAAGCATCCCTCGCTTAATGACAAGTCATTGCTCCTCAAAGTTATCGTTAAATGATGGGGTTGTAACAAGTTATATTCCCAGAGCTGATCCTATGGAGATTTATACATAATGCACATCCAAAAATGGCCGATAGATGAGTTGAAAATCTAAATTAAGCTGGGTTAATAGTGATTCAAACTGTGATAATACGCAAAACATGCTGCAGAAACTCAAAATGGGGAAACATTAAAGAACATACGCTAGCCTAAATTCAAACCATACAGACGCAGAATGTTTCCAATCCTTCCCCACTATTTTCCTGTCAAATATTGCTCCAGTCTATCAAACACTACATTCATCATCATGATCGCTGTCAACCAACAGACACGAGTCTTCTGACTCTCAACTAATCCGCATCTATACCGCTTTTACGCTAACTTGGCCTAAAATTACCATCTTTCCATCCTTAAATCTGAACTGTAGAAATAGATTAATACTTGATAATGGTGCTAATCATGAAGAAGTGCTATGGAAAGGATGTTGAGCCACAGCACTGTCTCATTCTGCCACAAAGCTGCGTGAAATGAGCAGCAAAAGCACGAAAATCTAGGCAAAGTTAGCGTAAAAAACAGTATAGTATGACCATTTGCGACCTATGCATCTAAATTTTATGACCAGACCTCTAAATCCATCGTTGCTCCGACTTAATCCAACCAACCATTCCTCACTACAGTCTATATATCAACCATTCTTTGCACAGTTCTCTTCCAACCATAACTCATTCTGAACAAGTCCTCTTCCAACCATAACTCACTCTAAGTCCATTCTTCTTTCTCACAACCAAACTTTTAATTCATCTTTTCACCCAGTAAATTCTTTCAGCATCCTCACATCCTCCAAAAACAATGCATACCACCTTTCTCTCCATCCTGATCCACTCTCTGCCAATATTCTAACTACTGTACTGTATTTCATACAGTCTCTCCTGAACAAATCTTCCCTTTCTTCAGCAACCTTACCAAATTCTCTCTACTATCCATGCCCTCACATCTCTTCTGCAAATTTTTCTTTCATTACTAATCTACCAAGAGGACTCTACTAAGGGGTAAGACCGAAGCAGGTGGAGGAAATGGTGAGACCCAACTTCAGGATAAACCCAGAGTAGGGTATAACGACTGAGGGATCAAGTTCAGGGTGGATGACAGCAGGAAAGAGGAATGAGCAACCCAAGGGGTTTCCACCTCGCAGGTTCCACGGGATCAGAGCCGAACCTTTTCCATTTATCCCCATCGGTTACACGGTACTTGGAACGACCCCTTACACTCAAGCAGACAATCGAGAACCCACTCCAAGCTGCTGATCTCCAACCCGAGAACTTTCACCCCACTGCAGCACCACCCGAACCCAATCCACCCCCTTCTTCCCTGGTTTTGCACCCTGATGAGGGGCACTCCTCAGCCATCTTTCAGCTCTCTAATTATATTCTAACATCTTTTTCAACTATTCTTTTTCCAATTAGTCATTCTCCAGTCTGTCTCCTAATCAACCAATCTAGTCTCTTCCTGAAATAATATCTACACTGTAATGCCCAATTCCTTTCCTATCCTCATTCGTCCAACCTATCTACCATTCCTTCCATTCAAATTACTTATTGCCTCAAATTATAGTCTTCCTGAAATAACCATACCTACACACTACTATTCAGTTCCTTTTCTATCCTCACTCAAGACATCTACCAACCATTCAACTTATTTATTACATCAACTTTTTGTTTAACTAATTCTTACGGAATCTTCTCCTCCATCTAAGCAATCTATCGTCCCTCTCACTTTTTCCCAATCATAACCGAGTCATTATTCTCTCTTCTGTCTACCCTTCCTCTTAAAACAATCATTATTGAGTCATTATCCTCTCTTCAAGCTAACGATTCCATCATTCCTTTCACTTTCAATCATTTACCATAATCCTCTTGTCTACCTAAGCAATCCATCCTTCCTCACTTTTTCCAAATTATTACCAAGTCATTATCCTTTCTTCCACCTATTCTTCTTCAACAATCATTCTTAAGTCAGTATCCTCTCTTCCATCTAACCAATCACTTTCTCCAAAACAATCCTTTGTCATAATCCTCTTGTCTACCTAACCGATCCATCCTTCCTCTCACTTTCTCCGAAGCAATGACTGCCGTCATCATCCTCTCTCGAATTGTCTTGTCCTAGGTATCAACCATTCCATGAAAATTCTTCCCACTTTCAGCCTCTACCTACTCAGCACGATCTATCTCCTAATCCATCCAATTCAGCCACTCAGTCCTTCTCCCCACTTTTCTCTCTCCACACTTCCAGTCCCCAATCCATCTTCTGTCTCCATTTTTAACCCAGCCCGTACCGACCACTTTTTTTTTATCCAACCCACCCCCAGAAGCAGACCAACTTCCCCCTCTCCCTCTCTCAAACCTCCACTTTTCGTGAGAAACATCGAAAATTCAACGAGAAAGCGCTCAACTGAAGTAAAAAACAAAAATGCTCTAAACAGTTAAGAGGTCCATCACCTGGTTACCGCTATCTATGACGCCGTGCTCCATTGACGCTCCCTAAGCGGAGTAAACTTAACCAAACACATCAACATACCGCACCTACCTTGACGACGTTACCTCCTCATTACTTCTGTTCATTACTAACTCTGATGCCATGTAATCTTTGTCCTCCATATCGGGAATCACTTTTGCCTTGAATTTCGTCGTCGGAGAGACCGTGGTGCTACGTGTCTTTACTAACCAAGTCACTACTAACAGGCGAGTTGCGAGAAAATGGCGCCGAGGAGGAGGTTACACAGGGTCAGGCAGTGTCGCCGCCTGGCTAGGGGCAGAGGATGGTCTCCCACATGTGCCTACCAAAAATCTCCCGCGAAACTTGAAAAATGTGCAAACGACAGGCCTTTCAATTGCATGACGTGCTATGCACGATGTTGGGTCTCAGCATGGGAGGAGGGGGAGTGGGGGAAATGCTATGTGCATCTTTTGGGGGGGGGCAATTTTTACTAATGCTTTTTGAAAGAGGAAATATTTTTTAGTGACCCTCTCCCCCCACCCTCTCATTTTTGTAATGGAAGAAGGGAACCAAAGACCTAAGTTTGCAAGACTACTTCCAAGTAAACAAATTACAGCAAAATTCAAGATCCGTTCATTTCGAGATGCCCGGAGACACTTTAAAACACTGGTGATCAGCAGCCGTATGAAATACAGAAAGAGGAAGACAGTTCCAGAGTTGACCTCTTGCATACATGAAAGACTGGAAGCAACAGTTAACTCTTACATTAGAGAACTGGACAGAAAAGGGATGAGAGTTTGCTACTAAACGGGTGTAACGTGTCCATCGTAGTAATGGAGGGATGCAAGCAGACAGTCCACAGGAGAAACAGTGAGCACTCAAGTAGCGACAGAAACGCGATGCAACAGAGTGGCGAAGTTGTAGAGACCCAGTAAGAGGAGGAGAGTAAATGAGACGACCAGAAAGAGGAGGAGAGTTAATGAGACGAAAAACCTTTGACTCCACCTTGTTGAGAATAGCTTTCTGAGGAGCCTCCCCACACATGAGAGTTGTACTCTACATGGGGCAGGGAAGAGCTGTATGTGGGTAGCCTCCCCACACATGAGTTGTCCTCTACACAGGGGGCGGAGGGTTAGTGCCCCCTCACAGTAAAACAACTAACTCAAAAACAAAAGACCAGCCCTCACGGGATAATAGCGTCTGGCTGTAGGTAGACAAACTCAACAACTGTGCAGGGGTAAAGAAGACACAGGGTTGGCTTAGAAATTATAAGAGATGTAATGTAATCTTCCCAAGATAAATCCCAGGAATGAAACCTCGAGTATGTTCAATGATGATGCAAGATTGAGGTGGATATTAGAGGAAATAGCTTTGTATACCTGCTTTGGTACGAGGAAATATTTATATACGACTTATTTTGGTTAATTAGAGGAAATATGTATGTATCAATAATTTACTGTAATTTATTTAAACCATCACTGCCACGAACTCAACTGCATTTTCCATTCAGTTCCCAATCAAAGAAAGTGGCATAGCCGATGTTTCCTATGGTGGCATACTCAATTACTCTGGCATTCTCTTCACTGCGCAATTGGCACACTCCACAAGTGGATTCCAATACCACAAACTCAACTGCATTGTCCCTGCAGTTCACAATCAAAGAGAGTGGCATTTTCAGATGTGTCTCTTATAGTGGCATCCTCAAACAATTACTGTACTGTGGCATTCTACATCCACTCCACGAGGTGATCCCACAATTTGTTCGTATACAGTCGCAATCGTGATGATATTAAGCAGCGTAACAGTATGAAGAGTCTTAAACTACTGTATATCATTCTACCACTGTATCAAAAAATAGTTGCAAAGACACCTTCTTGAGCTTCTCACCTTCTCCAGCAAATCTGGCATTTTAGGATAGCAGATGTGGCATCAAACAACTGTAGATTCCACATAATATTGTTCATGCATAATGACTAGCGTGGAGTGCGACTCAAGATCTCCATATCTTCGTTTACGCATACGACGGATTATTATTATTATTATTATTTTTTTTTTAAACGATTTCCATTGAAAAGCATCTTAATTACACTTATTTCTACACAACGCAACACCGGCATTTTCATATATCGCTCATTTTATAACTAGTGAAGGCCGGCTTTGGACGTCCATTCTGTTCTGCACACGACTTCCATGAGTCTCAGAGTGATACCAACTTCAAAGTACCTCACACCCAAACTTTGTCTAACCTGATTCAACATAACACTTAACCTTCATTTTCCAGCCTCATTCAACATAACTTTTTGAACATTTTTCTAGCCTCACTTTACGTAACACTTTCATCTTAGCGTTTGCTTCTAGCTTTAGCATGACAATTTCCATACGGAAGCACCATACTCGGACTCAATTTCTGCACTGGTAGGTCTTTTCTTGTGCTATTTTACACTGACCAATTAATGTTATTTATATAAACTTAACACTTACACATTTTCTACATTCCCAGTCGGTCTAGGATCTGCATATTGCAGCACCATATTTACACACAAATGATCACTTCTGGCTCTTTAATTAACACTATTTATACGCACTGACATATGTTTTCCTTATTTTACTTGAATTTTAGTTTCTGTACACAGCAGCACCATACATATATATTTACTGTACCCATAATGACTCCTTTATTATACTTAAACTGAATCACTTCATAAAAAAAATATTCTAACAATAACACTTATTTTCTTCATTTCTAGTCAGTCCTGCTTTTCACATTTCCACACAAGCTTCCGTCATCTTTGGCCAACTGCACCACTTGGGTAGTCTTTACTTACAACTTTAAAATTCATCTCACAAGCTTCGCATCCAGTCAGTCACTTCCGTTTAATTTTAAAATCTTGTATCAACACACTCCCAGTCAAACTTTGTCCCAGTCCAATCTGTTGTACACATTCCTTGCACAGTCCTCTTTTCACCGTAGCTTCCACTCTCACTTACCTGATCACTTCTCGTCTCAGCCCTGGTCTTCTGTACTTCACTCAGCCAATTTTTTCTCACCGTCTACCTACTAATTCTTCTAGCATTCTCTCACCCTCAAAAACGACCCTTTCAATCACTCTCTCCCACCAGACTTATCTTTTGCCAGTCTTCTCACATGACCCTACCTTCAACAGGGTTCCCACTCTCGTTCTCGTTCGTTCGTTTTTGAAGGCTGCAACATGCTTGCATGCGTCGGCCTTTTTGGATTGGAGCGTGTAGCATTTTATGACCGGATGCCCTTCCTGATGTCTACCAATGACCCTTGGGTGGATTCGATCCTCCGACCCTACGGCCAGAGCGGAGCGCTCTAACCCACTGAGCCACGGCTGCTCAGCAAAAATTTCCCTGACTAATCAAGGAGTTTTGACAAAATTCCAGGTATATTTTCATACTTTGCTAAGAAAATTTTCGTGTAATTTTACACTATTTTAATGTGGTCTCCAAGGACTTCATATTATTTAAATCTTAAAAAAAAGCACAACAACTAAGTTATGATGCAGGGTATTAAAATCAAGATCAACAGCTTCTCTTGAAAACTGTTATACTCATTATACAGATATACCCCCTGCTGATACTTGTAGGTGACAAAACTTTGTATATGACTAGTAATACCTTCTTGAAACAAAACCGACCCTTAGAAGACATAAGGTACAGAACTGACTTTATACATGACTAAGCAATACCTTCTTCCAACAAAACTGACTCTTTGAAGACATGAGATACAAAACTGACTTTACACATGACAATTAAGTAATAACTTTTGGCAACAAAACTGACTCTTTGAAGACATAGGGTACAAAACTGACTTTGCATATGACTAGTAGGTACTGTAATACCTTGTTTGCAACAAAACTGACTCTTTGAGGACTGAATGGAACCTTATCAGTTGAAGCAATAAAACTACTAAACCAATCCAATCTCCTTGCTTATTTCTCTCCTTACGCAATTTTCTTTAACTCCTACTGCCATAGCCATTCAGTTTACAATTAATCTTAACTTGTAAACATGGAACAAATTAATAAAAAATGCACCTCAGCAAAAACCTCAAAACTTTTCTCAAAATTTTTTTTTTTTTTTTCAGTTTTCAAGGTTTTCCAGAGGCAGTGGGAACCCTGCTTCCAGTCTTCCTCTCCGAATCAAGTACCTTTAGTTTCCACACCCTCCCTCTCTTTTTTCGTGACTATATCATCCAGTTCTCTTGCTCAATTATACTCTCAACCAACCAATCTTTCCTCTCTCAATCGATAATCTCTACTTTCCATCTTCATCTCTCAAGCCAGAGCTAGGGTCAATTATGAACTGAATTGGAACTGATTAAAAAATATATATAAAAATAAAATTAACTGAACTGAATTGGAATTGATATAAATGAACTTATACTAATCGATGACTGAATTGGTAAATCAATATTTTATAACGTAATATGTGAATTCATTACTGTACAATAATGAACTTACAGTATACCCAAATAAACAGTAAAATATACAGTTTGCTGTACTGGGTAGATAAAAATTGATTTTGAATTGAAAACATTTCACTTGAATGAAATATCAACCATAATGGGAATAAATGAATTGGAACTGAAGATTCTCGACCATAATGGAGAGTTGAACTGGAATTTATTTTTTCATTATCATTTTTTTTTACGAAAAAAATGAACTGGACTTAATTCAAATTTCATTCTGAACTGGAACTGAGTTGAAATGACAAAAGTTAATTGACCCAAACTTGATTCAAGACAAATTTATCTTATTTCTCTCCGCTAAACAGTAAACACCTAACCTGCTGAGGGAACTCAACTTCAGGGTAAACCTGAAGCATAAGTTATCTACTTCAGGATAAACCCGAAGTAGTGGGGATAACGACTGGGACCCTACTTAGGGGTACACCCAAAGAAGGGAGGTAGAACAACTAGGAGATCAGTCCATGGTGGATCACAGCAGGAAAGCAGAGTGAGCAACCCAGAGGGTTTCCACCTCGCAGGTTCCACGGTGTCAGAGCCGAACCTTTTCCATTTATCCCTATTGGTTACACGGTACTCAGAACGACCCCTTCCACTCAAGCGGACAATCGAGAACCCACTCCAACCTGCTGATCCTCAACCAAAGAACTTTCACCCCATAGCAGCAACACCCATACCCAATCCACCCCCCTCTACCTTGGTTCTGAACCCTGGTGAAGGGCACTCCTCAGCCATCTTTCACCTCGCTATTTATCTCCTAACCAATCTTTGTCAGCCACGCATTCATCTTCTCCAATTAAGCTTCTCCAATCTATCTCCTAACCAATCAATTTAGTATCTCTTCCTGAAATAACAAAATCTACATTTTCTACCAACCAATTCCTATCTATCCTCACTCAAGACAAACCTCTCTACCTTTCAATCATTCCATTCATTTACTACCCCAAATTTTTTGGTCCACTAATTCTTATGGAACCCTATCTTCTCTCTGCGCAATCCACAGTTCCTCTCACTTTCTCCCTCTCATTACAAGGTCATTATCCTCTCTTCCACCTAACCAATCTAATCTATCCTTCCTCTCACTTTCTCCCAATCATTAATCCTCTCTTCCATCTAACCAGTCCATCTTTTTTCCCATTTACTCCCAATCATTCCTGAATCATTGCCCTCTTCCGTCTGCCCAATCATCTCATTTACTTCAGAACATTCATTCTTGCGTCATTATCCATTCTTTCATCTAACCTATTCATCCTTCCTTTCGCCTTTTCCCAGACAATCATTTTTGTCATTCTCATCCCTCCACCTTCATCCTTCCTTTCGCTTTTTCACAAATAATCATTCCTGTCAACCCCTTTCACCAAACAATTAATACTTCCTCTGTTTCTTTTATCAGACACTCAATTCATCTTCTATTAACCATTCTCCAGTCTCTCTCCTAACCAATCAATCTAGTATCTTCTGAAATAACAAAATCTACAATACTAACCAATTCTTTTCCTACCCTTGCTCGACAAACCTCTGCCTCACCGTTTTGGTCAACCAATTTTTGCAGAATCTTCTTTTCCATCCAGGCAATCCATCATTCCTTTCACTTCTCACTCATTATAAAGTTATTATCCTCTCTTCTACTTAACCAATCTAATCTATTCTTCCTTTCACTTTCTACCAATCATTCATCCTCTCTTCCATCTATCCATCAATTCTCTCACTTACTAACAATTGCTCCGAAGTCATTACCCTCTCTTCTATCTAATGAAAATCCTCTCATTTACTCTCATTCATTCCTGCTCCATTACCCATTCTTTCATCTACCCAATCCAACATTCCTTTCTCATTCTTGAGTCATCCCCTCTTCCACCCAACATTAAATCATTCCTCTCAGTTTCTCCCAAATCATTCCTTTGTTGTGGCTCTCTTAGCTAATTTTTGCCCTAGCTCTCAACCATTCAATACAAAATTAATCTCGCTCACAATCCATCTGGCCTCAATCTGATCTATCTCCCACCTACTCCCTAGCACTGTCATTTCCTCCACATATACCTTTCTCTCCCTCTTTACTAATCCTCTCATTCACCATCACAACAGTTCCCAAACTCCACTCTCCAAATTTCCAGTTGTCAATCCATATCTCCCCCCCCTCTTTTTTTTCTAGTGTTCTCCTTCAAGCCAGTCTCTCTTCTCACTCTTATCAACCTTTGCCTCATTTTGGCTTACTTAAGGGGATATATTCATTAACGAGTGTTACTTGGTGTACTTACAGAAAATATTTATAAACTAATGACTTAATTTTTCTTGTAATGTATTTACACCATCCTTACCGCAAAGTATACCGCATTTTCCACGCAGTTCACCCACCACCCACACTAAGTTTTTCTTTCCTTCTTTTTTTCAAGCATAAAACTGAATTTCCACACACAAGCACTTTCCCTGCGCTTATTTCAACACAAGTGGAACACTGGCATATTCGTGCTTTAAATTTTAACTCTCTAAGTTTACTTAATAAGACATACTTTACCCTATTTGCTTGCCTTATGGAATGTACAAAAAAAAAAAAAAAAAAAAAAAAAAAAAATTGTGACGACTTTTTTTCCTAGCATTACTTGGCATAATTTATACTTTAATGTTAACTTTTAGCTTGACGTAATGCAACACCGTTTCCATACAGAAGCACCTATAATTCAACTTAATTTTTGCACTGGTGGGTCATTTCTTTCACTACAGTTACTTACAACAACTCTTTTATTTACACTTAATGCTTACAAACTTTCTGCATTTCTGATCAATGTCCAGGACCTACACATGGAAACTACACTCTGACCTTTACTTAATGAGACACTTACACTTTAGCTTTTTTCTAGCCGTATTCAATGTAAAACTTTCACTTTTAACAATTTTTTCCTAGCCATATTTAGCATAATTTTCATAGTAATGTTTACTTGTAGCATGAGCTAATGCAACACTAAATTTCCAAACAGAAGCATCTATAAATCAACTTACTTTTGTACAGGTAAGTCCATTCCTTCACTATATTTACACTGATAACTCTCCTTTATTTACAGTTAGATGCTTAAATGTTTTCTACATTTCTGGTCAATGTCCAGGTTCTGCACATGGAAAAAGTAGTGTGTGGTAATCATAGGGGCATTTGCCTTCCTAGAGTAATAAGAAAAGTATATGGTAAAATACTTAGAGAGTTATGGAAATAACAGAGGAATTAGTTGGAGAAGAACAGGGAGGTTTTTGGAAGGAAAAAGGTTGTGTAGACCAGATATTCATTCTTAGATCCTTAGTGGAAAAGTTTCTACAGAAGGGAGAGAAGTTGTATGCAGCATTCATGGATCTGAAGAAAGCAAATGACAGGGTGGATAGACAAGGATTGTGGAAAGTATTAAGAATATATCGAGTGGATGAGAAGTTACTGAAGGCAGTGAAGAGTATGTATGAGGGTGCTAAGGCTGCAGTGCGTGTGGATGGCAAACTGAGTGAATCTTTCCATTTGAAGGTTGGATTGAAACAAGGATGTGTCATGTCTCCCTGCTTGTTCAATCTGTATATGGATGGGGTTATAAAAGAGATACAAGGTCGGGCAGTGGATGCTGGAGCGGCCCTAGTGAGAGAGGGCAGTGTTTGGAGACTCCCTGTACTGTTGTTTGCAAATGATACTATGTTGTTGAGTGAAGGGGAGCTGCAAGGCTTGGTAGATGAGTTTGGAAGAGTGTGTAAGAAATGGAATCTAAAGGTGAATGTAAGGAAGAGTAAAGTGATGGTCTTCGAGAGAAGTGAAGCCAGTGAATGTACAGTGAGACTGGATGGGAAGGATATGGAGAATGTGAGTGCATTTAAGTACTTGGGTAGTGTGATGAGTAAGGATGGAAGTCTGGAGGGTGAAGTGCTTGAAAGGGTCCAGCAGAGAAGGAAGGTTGCTGGTTCGTTGAAAGCAGTGATAAGAAACAGGGAGATGAGCATGGACGTGAAAAAGTTGTTACATGACAGTATTGCAATACCAACTCTAACATATGGAAGTGAAGCTTGGACCCTGTGGGAAGGACAGAAGTCAAGAGTGAGAGCAGTGGAAATGAGTTACTTGAGAGGAGCATGTGGAGTCACATGGAGAGACAGACTAACAAATGAGGAAGTGAAGGAGCGTTGTGGTGTGGATAGGGACGTGATAGGAAGCGTTAGGAGAAACATGTTAAGGTGGTTTGGGCATATGGAGAGGATGAAGAGAGAAAGACTAACGAGGAAAGTGTATGTGAGTGAGGTGGAGGGGGCGAGAGGGAGGGGGAGGCCGAGGATGAGATTGAGGGATGGAGTGGAGAGGTACATGAGAGAGGGAGGTGTGAGTTGGGAGCGGGGTAGTGAAATGGCGGGGGACAGAGCGACATGGAGGCAATTTGTTTGTGGCCACCCCTTGCCGGATTGAGGTGTCTGGCAATAGATAGATAGATAGATAATGATGTATATTTTCATATTTACATTTCTTGCACATTAGTTTCAGCACACACAAGCACCAAATATACACTTACTACACCACAACCGGATCCTTTCTTACACTATACTGACTTATTTTCTATACTTATGTAACTCCAACATGTGCAGAATATGGAATAAATGGGTGCATAATATATGAAGTGGTATTAGAGGTACACTACGAGATAACGATTTCGTGTGTGCTGTGTTGGGGAGAACGTGTAGAGATGTCACGCGTGAAAGGACTGCTCTTGCTGGTGTGTCTCTTAAGTGTAAGAGTTTTATTATTTAGGAGACATATTATTTGTTGGAAGTAGAGCTGGAACTACCTTAGTGGCTTGCGTAAGAAGTGGTTGGAGGAAGTTCAGGGAGATGCTACATCTCTGACACTGAAAGGGCTCTCTCTCTGTGGTCAGGGATCTTTGTATGCTGTCTGTTACGAGTGTAATGCTGTCTGGTAGTAAGGCCTGGGCAATAAAGGAAGAGGATATTTGTACACTAAAACGTACAGAAATGAAAAATGGTTTTATGGATGTGGTGTTTTTTAATACAAAGCCTGAGCAGGCTAGGCTTACAACTGAAGAGCTGAGAGGAAGGATAAGGCTCGAATGTGCTGGAGTTGTGATAAGAAGGGACAGATTGAAATGGTCTCGGCATGTGGAGAGGATGAAGGATGACAGTCGGTTTTTAAGAGAAAGAAGTGTGAATGTCGGGGATTGGGCTACACGAGGCAGACCCAAAAAAGACAGGACGAGGCCATAGAGGGTGACCTCTAGGATAAGGAACTGAACCAGGAGGCTGCCTGAGATAAAGCAGTGTGCAGTCGCCATTAGGTGACCAAAGCCGACACATGAATGCATGTTGAAGCCTTTAAAAACGACATGATATATGTACCCTAACATTTACATGTATTATCTGCATTTCTCATCACTAGTTTTTCAGTCCACATCAGCTTCTGACGTGGTTTGGCTCCTGCATCACCTGGGTGTACTGGCATTTTTCACTTTAATATCTCTCTCAAACTATGCATATAATCTGCAATTTTTGTATTTGTAAAGATCTGTATCACACAGATCTCTTACTCTCTCTTCCTCAGTCACGCACTGCCTAATCCAGTCTATGTTCTACCCAATCCTTGCAGACCTTTTTGACCATAACTCTTAATCTCTTGCAACCAAAACCTTTTGCTCATCAAGCACTACCAGTTTTACCCGACTTGTCTCCCTACCTGCATCCTCCCATCCTTCAAAACAATCCTTTGCATCCTTCTCTCCTTCAGATGTCATTTCCCAGTCTTCATTCGTAACTGTACCTTTCATTCCCTCCAGCCCAAACGTTCTGAATCAAGCAATACAGTCTCTCTCAATCAACCATCTCTATCATCCACATTCTCCTTCTCTGTTCTCATGACTACCTTCCTCTCTTCTGTCCAATTATTCTATCAGACCAACCAATCTTCCTTCCATACCCTTCTTCTCTCCTGAAAGTCCAATTTCTCTCTGCTAAACAACCCTCCAACAGAGAACCTGCAGAGGGAATTCTACTTCAGGGTAAACCTAAAGTACAGGAGCCTACTTCAAGATAAACCCAAAGTAGGAGGGGTTAATCACTGGGACCCTTCTTGAGGGCAAACCCCAAGAAGGGGAGCAGAACAACTGGGAGATCAATTCAGGGTGGATCACAGCAGGAAAGTGGAGTGAGCAACCCAAGGGTTTCCAACTCGCAGGTTCCACGGTGTCAGAACAGAACCTTTCCCGTTTATCCCAAATGGTTACACGGTACTCAGAACCCCTTCCACTCAAGCGGACAATCGAGAACCCATTCCAACCTACTGATCCCCAATCCCAAAACGTTCACCTCACAGCAGCACCACCCAAACCCAACCCACCCCCTTCTGCCTGGTTTTGCACCCTGATGAGGGGTGTTCCTCTGGCATCCTTCAGTTCTCTATTTAAGGGCTGGGGTCAATTATGGAGAAGAAAAAAAACTGTGAACTGGAATTGAACTGGAAATGAGAAAAATGTAATAATAAAATTAACTGAACTAAATTGGAATTGATTTCAATGAACTGATACGAAATGATGGCTGAACTGATAAAATAATATTTTATACTGTAATATGCGAATTCATTACTGTACAGTAACTTACAGTATACCCAAACAGTAAAATATACAGTTTGCCATCACAAAATATAATAACAATCTGAAACCTCATATTTTTATTTCAGTTAGATTAATGGTACTGGGTCGAATAAAATTGATTCTGAATCGAAAACATTTTCACTGAATGAAATATCGACCATAATGAATTGAACTGAAATGGAATTGAAGATTTCTCTTTTTACGAATGAACTGAA
>JAGKTI010008172.1:11941-34419 GCA_018397915.1 Birgus latro | reverse complement strand
AAAAAAATCTAATCCACACACCATCATCATCACTACCATCACAACCATCATCATCATCAGTTTCCGCAGCACACAAGCCTCTCTCATCCCTCACCACCCCCACTCATTGGCTGTTACCCTGTTCCATCCAATCCCAGGAAATCTCCTAATCTCGCCATCCTGTCCTCTGCCTATTTCTCTCCCTCCATCTCTGGGCTGCTACTCCATTTAAGGTTTTTGACCGAAATGATGATAATATTCTCTACTTCCGTCCGTTCCCTTACCAACAAAACTTTCCTCACATATTTTTTTCTCTAATTTCTTCCAAGCAAAAAGCAAACATTGGATGGTACTTATAGGGTCGACGCGAGTAACGGTTCTGTGCGTTTAAAATTCGGGACCTGAGGTTATTAAATTTTGTGGTGGTAATTAAAGCTACATGAGTGGCGAAATTGTGGGGGTAACGAAGTGGGATGCTAACTCTCGAGCGACACATCCCACCGTCATTCAATTCCCTATTTTTTACTTTATAGTGCAGACCTGGACTGGGTCTCTCTCTCTTTCTCTCCATTATTTAACTTTTAGCAGGGCTTATAAACTTCAACTTTCACTCGCTCACTTTTTTCCTCTCCCACCCTTACTTCACACGACATTTTTTTTTCTCTCCTTACTCCTCCAGTTAACTTTAAATTTGATTAAGTACCCCCTCCCATCTCTCTCCCAGTTCCCACCAAACTTACGACAGCAATCACACTCCATGAATAGCCTCTGGAGGCCGAATTCACAAAGAACCTTAACATCTTCCACTCTGCGACTTATCTTTCAGTGTACAGCTACCTCCAGACGATTTTATTAAACTTAGGGGCGATTTTGGGAGTGGAGGGATTAGATTTTGCCTTCATTAACCACCTCAAAGCCTAATTCTTTCCCTAAGCTCATTAAGAAGCACCAATTCAATAATAATAAAATAATAATGATTCGTATGACGTCATGAGTTGGTTTGCTGCCACTAACTGAATGGTTAAGGAAGGCGTCAATTTTCACTTAACCTATATGGAAATCGGACTTTATTTTCACTCCTGTAACTGATACGAGGGGGCTCTCATCCCATGTGAAAGTACTACCACTATGGGATACCTGGTCAGCATGAAAAGTTAAAATCCCATATGATCTCTTTTATAATCAGACCCTGAAAAATAATACCCGTTTTCAATTCCCTGGAGGGCAGAGTTTAAACCATTATGATTGTCAAACATGTTATCAGACTGACAGACTATACGCTGCCTCCTTGATATGACGACTTTCCTTTGAACAAATTTGCGTCAAAATGATCCCGAGTTATTCATTCCAAAGATTTAATTAGAAATGGAGGGGGCATGACGTCACATTTGAAACGCCCGCCAGGCGCCAACCTGGAGCCGGTCGCCATATTAGGTCCAAACATTGCCTTTCGGAGTTGATGCTCGTATACTCCTCCATTTTGCCAGTTCCCTCCGCATATGAATGTACCCAGAGTGACGTGGGAGATTCAATAACCTTCCTTGGGTAAGTTTTTAAGTTGTATGTATCAGTATGTCAACGAAAAATCTGTTAAATAAGGATATAAAGACTACTGTATGGTTGCAGTCTTGATAATGCTCACTGTCGATCTGCTATTGCTTCAGTTTTGCTATATTACCAAAGCACGTCTGTGTATGGATACTGGTGAACATTATGGGATAGTAAAGGATCTGTGAAGTTCCGGAAATATAGATGCAGAATATATATTGCCTCCACTTCTCAGTACCACGTGCGGTATGGTTAGGTTACACGAGGGCTTGATATTTATACTTCACTTGTACTGTACTGCAAAAAGCCTGTTATGGTAATCACATCACAGCAGATGTAACACGTAAGCAAATACACTGGTACCACATAATACAGGCGACATAACTGATGGTGCTGGCTTCCAAAATAAACGCCATAACTCAAGTACTACAAAACCAGTGGCAAATGTTCTTATTCACCATTAGCGACCTTCAGCGACACCAAATTTATGCAGTAACAATGAACTAAGTACCATATAAAAATCTAGAAAAGCATCAACTGACACAACCGAAAATGAAATGGTCGATAACAATACCCTCAACCATCAGTTACAAAATTATGGTTTGAAAATAAAGACCATATAAACCACTGGAAAAAAAAAAAAATGGATGATACACTAAGAAGAATTCGCAGTGAAAGTTACTAGAATGTTCGCTGACCAACACCATTATACCTTCCCTAACCATTTACTTTGCATATTACACCTTAATCTTAACCTCCAAGTTAACTGTATCTTTTTAATTCCAGCAGAGATGAAACTGATGATTACTTAAGACTATACTGAGATGAAATATACAAAATAAATAGCAAAGGAGCAGGAATTGCAGTCTCCTAACCGACATGGCTGAACATACATACTGTACGTACGGGGGTGAAGCCAAGAATCACATACGGCAATTTCAACAAACTACGACTCCCACTTCTCAATTTCCCTCCATTGTCATTATTTCATGAAATCTGAGTACCAGAGAAAATCTAAGACGTCTGTGACTGGTAATTTGACAGGTATAAAGCTGCAGTAGAGAAATTAAATAAACAAACAACGGAGAGAAAATTTGGTTACCTGCATTGGGTGAGTATGGTCTTCATTTTCTCTCACCCTTGCCTTATTCCAGACCATCCTGTTCTCTGAAGCTTTGGGATTATATTTTTCACCATCCATGTCTGCAGCTTTACGTGATGAGCGTGGTAGGAGGAGAAATTTGAGCACGCGGAAACACCTTGCCGTCACTAGCAATGTTTAAACTCAGGTGAAGGTAAAAACAAATGAAATGCGCAACGCACAGCGTTTTTCAACCGACAAAATTATCAGTCATTCAGCCAACATACTTCGCTTTCCACTTGCAGTCGTATTTAGTCATTACATACATGACATGTAACATTAATTTATAATCTGAACTTATATAATCAGTGCTGTACACGGATAATCTGGCTATCAGTTATAGACGCTCCCCAACAAAAGGCTGATGATTACGCGGGTAGTTTGAAATGCTATAATGCTCATATTTCCGTATAATTTGCGTCCACCAATTTGTAAGTAGTGTAGATACTTCCTTATCCCTTTGGTATAGGAGCGAATAGTATTATTCTTTTCAAGTGACAATGATTCACAGCGTTCTCCCATTTTTTTTTCCATCTAGCCTCCTGATTTTTCATATCGCACAATGGACGCCATTATGTAACAACAAATTTGTACTGATACTGTACTGCATCTAAACACAGACACACACACACTGTAATGAATCTTGGTCCTTGTCTCAACTATCCTGGAAATATTACAGGTGCCAATCAGAATCATGAATGTAACTTACCTGTCGTATTTTTTGTCAGTTCAGGGGAGAATCCAGAACCTCCCATATTTTCTGTATTATTTACCACAAATCACATCAGTTTTACTTTTCTCTGTGAAATTTACATCCCAGCATATTAAAGAAACTACTGTATATAATTTTCACTCTACAGTATGTACTGATATATTAACTGTTCATCTCTTACTGCCCGATTGTGGAAACATCCCTTGACTACTGTACTTTCCAATCTCTCTGCAGGAGCAGGATGGACTGCAGAAGGGCAATATAAACCTGCAGCCCACTGGGTTCACATTGCAGGAGAGGCTGCAGCAACAACTGTATCTCCCACACAGCCCCAAGAGCAATTATTTCTGCATTTTACCAAGGATTTGGCAAAAGATAATATAAAAGTGATGACAAATAATAATGTACAATAAGCTCTTTCTCTTCATTTTCCTTATTGCTATTAGGATGTAAAGAAACTGTAGGAATGTGACCTGAAATTCATTGGTAGGTTTCCTGTAAAATGCTCTTTGTGACACGTACAGCAAATGGAATGGGGTATTGGTGCTTACACTGGAAGGTTTGTATGATCTGGAAAGTCAGGCAGTGTGATCAGTGATTTACCAAAACAAGAATGGGTGACTGAAATTCAGGCATCTGAATCTAGGTGACATAAGTTTTAGTTCACTCTTACTGCTATCAGACTTTTTTATTCAGCGTAAGAAAGGTTCACGGTTCTGAAGAGGTTAATGACATGTATGAAACATCTCCAGTCAGAAAAATCTATCAAGCTGAATATAATGCTGCAGACATGGCAAAGTATAAAATGAAAAAAAATACCTCCCTGAGCTCTCAAGAAGTCAATAATCAATTTTCGTAACAACAACACTGTACTCAGTGGATATTAAAGATGGTGGCCTTGAGAGAAAAATCAGAATAAATGAATGATGTACAGTACTTCACTTCAACTCTAATACTAAATGATCAAGGGGGCAATTAAAAGTTACACAGGCGATGGCTCAATCGGTAGTGAGGTAGCCTGTGGTCCTAATGGACCCAAGTTCAAATCCCCACTGGGGCAGGGAACAGTTTAAGGATTTGAATTTCATTAAATCATGCTTTACTGATCTACCAGAAGACCCGCCGACATGTCATAAAACCTCCCCCGCTAATACCAATGCACCAGTCCCGTATGAGACAAGTGCTAGCATGTATTCGATATGGACGGTGGGTGTTAGCAACGAAGTGGTGACATGTAGAGGTGTATGGTATGTAAGAGGACTGCTGGGCCATGATAGCAGGCTGTGAAGCCTATGCCCAGAGTCGGACACACACACACACACACACAAATTGATCACTAAAACACTAAAATAAACTCATTCACTAAGTGCATTTCTTAACCATTGGTGAATTAATATAAGGTGCAGGCATGTCACAAAAACCATCAGTAATAACCTTCACTATTTTTGTATCCTTCACATTTTTCCTACTTCCAGATTATTTTATTCTGCTTAGGAAAGATTTCAAACTGAACATGTTATATACCTCCATTAACCCTTCAGTGATGAAGAGGGATGCACTACCATACCTGAGTGGCTCTCCTGCCCAGTTATTCAAACATCCCTCAACTCTCTCCCTATCTATCCATAGGAGGATGGTGGGCAAGATGAGGTCAACTTAAGTCTGTAGTCCACCGGGTTCATGCATCAAATAAACTTAAGGCAAGAGCCAAGAACAACAACAATTAACCCTTTCATTACCGGATATCTCCCTTATGCTGTATGAAATAATCTTTGCTAGCCATAAAATCTACAAACTTGTCCTCTACTCACGTGATTAATCCAGCATATTATTTTTTGTATGGTGATCAGTACTGCCATAAATGATTTCCAGATCTCAAGTTACTGGTTATCTGCTCACAATCAACAACATAAAATTTACTAATCAAATAATACTGTACAACCAATCCTTGTTGTAAGCCAAGGATATGCTCCTAAATACAGGTGTCACAAATATTTTCTTTTGTAAATACAGTATTATAATTGGGGAAAATCAGCACTGACAACACTGAAATTTTAAATGAATCATCATCATCATCATTCCTCCTTTCCCACACCAAGGTAGGGTAAGGTAAAGTCCAGAGAGCCTGAAAGAAAAAAAATAATCTATACTGTATATACAATGAGATACTATCGAAAGTTGGCCCAACTAAATGAGCCACACCTAAAAAATAAATAAATAAATAAAAAATAATGACTAATAATATGATAATGAAAACTCTCTGTGTGTGTAAGATTCCAATACACACCCACATAAAAAAGAAACAACCTAACCTACTATAATACTGTGTTACAAATGGTCATGGTTACACAAGGAGACTTCAGCCACACAAAACTGTACAGCAGTGTATGGGGTGCTGAAGGAGTAATTACGACACCCTGAAATAATGTACTAAGACATACATCATCATCACCATCATCATTATTAACCTCTTTTCCCACCCTACGATGGAATGGGGTAGAGCCTAAAGGGAGGAAAAAATAAAATAAAAATATAGAAAATGAAGGAGAGGAAATAAAATAAATAAATAAAAATATGAGTGAAAATAAATAAGACAAAATAAATAGAGAAAGAGAGAGAAACTAGCCAAACTCTGGAACAACCCTAAATGAATGCCTGTGAAATAACAAACATGAATTTACCTAAAGTACCCATTCACTGGATATGAATAAATAGGTTTCAACAGATAAATTAATAAATAAAAAAATAAATAAAAAAAGTTCAGTACAGTATCATTATTTCACAGTATAAATGCCAGGGTAGTCCTATACTTTATAAATCATCATAACAATCAGGTTCTGGTATTGTGCTTAGTTCACATCTGATGGGGTAAAACTTAAGAGCATTATGGAAAAATTAATCATCAAAAAATTATTATCATCATCATCATCTTCAAAAATTTATCACCACCACCAGCACCATCATCGTCATTGTCGTCGTCATCCTCACTGTCACCGTCGTCGTAATCGTCATCCTTATTGTCATGGTCACTGTCTTCACTGTCATACAGTTCTGGTTTGCCCACCCCATCACGGTGCAAACTTCCAAATAGTACATTAATCTGTCTGTCACTCTTCTTCCACTTGATTCTAAACAATGATAATTGAGGAGTTTTACACACATCACCTTATAATAATACATGAGACAAAATGGAACTGCAGTATAGCATCATAAGTAGTAACCGTAACCATAGCTGTCTGTCATTTCTCTTCCATCACATCACCATCATTTCTCTTACTATCATATCACCATACGAGTACGAGACTCAACACAAAAGGGTATATTGAGGAAGCTGACAACCACCCTTTTTCACATTACACCTTATGATTCACTTGTCTGTTAATTAAACTTGTTAATATAATGATACAGTTTTAGACAAATTTCTTCCTGTTTTTAGAAGCCATGTTTGTCCTCTGGCAGCTTATTTCATGTAGCTCAGTGGCAGAATAAGACAGTACTATGACTCTACATCCTTTGCATAGTGTACTGTACTTCTTCGTGACTAGCACCATATTCTCATGATTATTTTTATGACTTAGAATTCACGACAGAGAGACGGTTTTAGGTGAAGTTAAGTACTAGGGGGAAGAAAAAAAATTTAGACCAAGTTATAGTAATGAAGAGATGGCAATTTCAGGCCTAGTAAAGAGGGTACACTGTAGTGGCAAACACCCTGTCCCTATCTGCACCACTGTCTTTCCTGGTGTCAATCACTGGCCCTAAAGTGGGATCCATTGCTTAACTCCTGTAAGCAAGCTGCACTTTAATCCACTACAGCATAAGTACCCTCATCTAACAACGATCCTCAACTCTTTTCAGCTCAGTTGATGGTCAAGTGTAATGGCAGTCAGACTGAAGGGAAAACTTGACTACTAACCAAGGAGACTCATTCCTACTTCACATAAAAGCCTCATTGAAAATTCACATAACCACGACTTCAAATATAACTCATGAGACTGGCCCAGTTCCCTCATATGAAAATAAACTGACTATAGGCCAAGGTGGCTAAGTATTAAAATATACGGTAGTTATAGTTCGTGCTGATAACATACAGGGGAACAGTAACATGTAAACATTGTGGTAAGGAAGAGGTGCCACAAAGGTCTGTATTCTTATCAGTTAAGGAAGCTCCCCAACATCTCATCCTTAATGATTTATTTTCCAAACTAGTCATTAACATCCTCATTTTTTCTTCTTATATCTTTTCAATATCGACATGTATTGCATGAATAAAACACAAGAAAATAGTAACGAAGCAGAATCTGAAGCAATACGGTAAGGAAATGGTGTTAGTATGCTTCCAACCTGCACCAGAATTTGGGCCAGTCTCCCAACCTCACAAAACTACACTCAAGGACCTCATGTATCTCTCTCCTCCATCACCAGCTCCATCAATATGTCTACGTAACCATAACACTGACCATACTCAGTAAGAGTATTGTGCACCTTGAATATCAGTACTGTAAGATAAGTTAAATATTAACTAAATAAACATAAACACTGCATGGTACCTCACACATCTTTCTCTTCCCTACCAACTGCCCTAACTCACCTACATAACCTCAACACTAACCACACTCAATCAGACTACTGTGCACCTTTCAGTATCAGTACCTAAGTGAACACCAAATGCACTAAAACAACCTTACTTGTATTAAAATGCTTGACACAGACACAGGTCAACCCCATCAACTCAATGATGTACTTTTGTTTTCTACCTGTAGCCTACTTGATACAGTACTTTCAAGCAGTTTAGTTAAGGACAGACTTTTCAAACTGGAGGTATTTGATTCAGCCTCCATTAATCCCTTCACTATTAGTTATTTCCTGACTTAAATAAAACTTTCTGTTGGTAGTTAAGTAAAACAAAAAGTACATCACCAGGCTGAAGGAAGTAGATCATTGTGATGAGGAAATTATATATAGTACAAATGCACACACAAATTCAAAAGTTCCCCATAAATCCACAATGGGAACACTTTCTGTCATGGTATTTTAGTTGCGTGGTAAGATTATTATACCTTAATACGGTATATACTGAGTTGTTGCTTTGGTTTCCTGTCATACTTCCTTGTTACACCAAGAATCTTTCTAGCTACAAGAAATTAAGTTATGAAAAAGTATGCTTCTCTATCAAATTGAGATCTACAAGCTATGTAGCAGTGCATGTAATGCAACTTTGGTGCTGTAAATATTTGGTGTAAAGTCTGTTCCCCCATTTCAGAGTGAAAATACTAATATTTGGTAATTTTACAAAGTCCCTGTTCACTTATCATTTACATTAAAGCAAGGATTCACTCTTAAATGACCACAATAACTGAGGTATGGACTTACATTTTATAGCTCATCCACCTTAACTTGTCAGAGATTTTCATTCCTTTAGAGCTAGTTTTCCATTGTCCATTTCTCCCATAGCACTTCGTCAAGACTGCACCATGGTTCAGTGTTAATATCGAGATACACAGAGATGACAGCTCATGCCATGTTAAAGTGGCTGGAGCATAGTATTTCCTGCAACATCAATGCATTTATATACACTATCTACAGAAAGACCAAAGGTTTATCACAATCTGTAACTAAAAGGGACAAAATCCAAAATTACAGTCAAATTAAACATCAAACTGAGAAATTAAATATCACATAAAGTAAATACAAGGGATAAAATGAAATGGCATGCTAAATAGTCCCCAAACAGCCGTCTCCTTCGTTACAAGTGAAGTGTAACTATAGGTGAATTGTAACCTGTTCCTCAATCCACCACCACTGTTACTACTGAATCTACAAGCAGTTTCATGTGCAGATGCAGATGTAGATATTGTTTCACTTCTTGGTAATAAACTGACAGTGAACACTATTTTCAAAACCCAATGTTGTGATCTTTGAAGAATAATAGACTTTTTCAGACTACTGCGTTAAGATTTGTAATGGTTCATCTAAAACACTGAGGGATGTATTATTTCTTTTCTGGTGACTGTTCAACTACACTGATATATATTTTTTCTCTCCTTGGAATTGTTCAACTACACTGAGAGATATATTCTTTCTCTTCCCCACATTACATTAATCCACAAAACTGGTTCATCCATCCCAGCCCACACCTTTACCCCAAGACACCTAACCTTCCTTACTGTCAGGCCATCACTAAGCAAAAGTTCTAATAAAACTGTTATCTGAGAAATGGAGGGTGGGGATGGATGGCATGGCTTTTGTGGATGCCTGTGAAACCAGATTACTCAGTGATATTGTTTTTCAAAATAATAATGTGTGAGAAACTGTCAAATTCTTATAAGCAAATTGACAGGTACCCAGAATTACCAACACATGGAGAGTTTGTATGATTTTCCTCTTTCCTTCAATTCTATGGTACGATAAAATTCTCCGCAACAGTAAGTAAAGAGTAAAATTTTGTAGGCAGTCATCCTTTTTAAATAATATAAAATCTTGTTATTACTTGCAAATTGGGACAAAACATTTCTAGACAAATAATAATACTGGAACCAAATACGTGTACATAGTATTTTCAGCAGACTGCCCAGAAGTGAGTACAAATATGATTTAAGCAGAGAACCAGATATGATTAGCATCATATATGCTTTTTTATTCTTCCAAAGGGAAGGAAAGATTCAATATTACAAAAATTTAGAGAAAGCATCAGTAACTCCAAAGAGGAAGTGGTGATATGTCCCTCACTGAACTGTACATCTTTAAACTTTGGTCCATAAATTTATTTATATAATGAATTGTAATTAGTCAATAAATCACTAAAATGTGTAAATCAATAATAAATTACAGCAAAGCAAGACAATAAAATTAACTGAGTAGTGGTACACAGAGTCCAATAAACATAAAATTTATGGCAAATGGAGGTTCATCATAAGACGGCTCATTGTACACGAATGTGCAAATACTGTACATCATTCAAGTTTTATACAACATCTACAGCCATACTCAACCAAATACTAGTGAAACAAGTGGTGGTGGTGTAGAGGCACAGAGAGCATGCAGGGCTACACAACTACGTGGAAGTGAAAGCTAGGTGGGAGTGGATGTAGGCTAGGTGGAGGTGGAGGAAGAAGCCAGGAGGTGTGTGGAGGCCTCATCCACTACATCAGCAAACGTGAAACCTCTGCCCTGTGTTTCGGGCTTAGGTCTGGGTCTAGGGAAGCCATGACCCTCGACTCGGCTCTTCCAGCGCTCAACAAACTTTCTATATGCTTCATATTCCCTGCAGACAAAGAAATCATATTAAAGAAAAATATTATAACAAAACTAAACTGTGCTTTTCCTTTTCCCTGAAAATACTGTAAATGACTGAGTTTACCACAAACACAAAAAGTATATTTTGAGTATATAAAAAAAAAAAAAAATGGGGGGGAGGGGGGATTCATGTAGGTGATATTGTAGCAATAAAAAAACATATTTTTGTGTGCCAAGATACTGTACATGCATCATCATCTAACCTGCAGCAAAATATTTAGCCACATGAATAAAAAAAAACAATAATGGAAGAATTGAATGGATTTTTTTCTTTCTGGGGGGCGTAAAATGCAGATTAATAAGTTTTCTTCTCAACTAATATTGAGAATGGTAATGTTATCACAATGTCATACTTGCACATATCCACGAAAGAGAGAGAGAGAGAGAAATATATGATTAATACTGTTTTACCAGTGAACTAGGAATCATGCATCTTATTTGTTTGTTCAGCTTACAGGACTCAGAAAGCTTCAATACACCAAATAGCAAGCAAGTCAAACATACTCATGCAATACCAACACTCACCACACAATTTGCTATAATGTATGTTCCATCAGGATTTAAATATTAGCTCATAAATGGCAGTACATCAGAGGTTTCACAGTCCTGACTTACGCGTCTTGAACCAACAAGACATCAAGTATCCTTTTTCTATCATCCTCATCCTCATCATCACCACACCAAACAGACAAGTACCCATTTTTCATCATCATCATTATTATTGAACATCACTTAATAGACACCAAATACTCTTCTTTTACCACTTAGCTATCATCATCACCATCAAACCTCACCTAACAGACAGTAAGTACGCTTCTTTTATCATTTTACTATCATCATCATTTATCGTCATGACCATTTTCCCCCCTAAGGATAGGGTGAGGTAGGTTCCAAAAACAAGGAAAGAGATCACATTAAAGTGAGAGAAGTAACCAATATTCACAGGCTTAAAATACGAACACTAATGGCAACTTAAGGACACAATCTTAGCCCTATTTTCAATAATAAACAGGAAGGGTACAATCCAAAAATCACAAAATGAAGACACATGAGAGAGAGAAATATCAACCATCACAGTGACCAGTGATGTGGGTCATAATTTCAATCCTTCATCATCATCATAATCCCTCTTCAATCCAATCCTTCATCTTCATCTCTCCAAACCATCATCATCATCATCCTTCTTCAGTCCACTCCTTCATCATCATTATCATCATCCTTTTTGACTATTCTTCAATCCAATCCTTCACCATCATCATCATCCTTCTTCACCATTCATGCTTTCAATATTCTTGTGTTCGCTCCATGGGCACAAGCCATCCTACACAATGTCTTTCATTTGATGAGACTCTTGCAACACCTTGGAGGTATTCCTGATTGATTAATGGCTAATAATACACATCAATTCCTCTTGCATGCTACTGGTATACTGCAGTAAGTTGATATTAAAATGATATAAATAAAAGTAAAAGAATGTTGGTGTAATGTGCTAAATAAATCATTATGGAAGAGCTGCTAAGGAAAGAAGTGCTATGAAGCCTCCTATATCACATACAACACAGGCCTTTGTCATATGCATCTCCATACATACTAGCACATCAGGTATCCACTTTATCTTCCTTCAACACAGTGTACAGTATACAAAAAAATAAATGAATAAGATAATGAGGAAGAAATGAACAAATTATAAAGCTTTCATTTTTAACATACACAAGGGAAACATTATTCACTATCTCTCTACTAATCCAGTCAGTCACCATCATAGGCAAAAGTTCATTACTTCCCTGATGCTGTGGTGATGGGAAGTATGACATGAAATATTTTCATGTGATAGTAATATAAAACACAACAAAAGGGTATGAGAAGGAAGGATACTCACTGATGTTCAGGGAGAAATTAGAAATGGAAGGCATGACACAGTGATGGCAGGAGACTGTCAGCAAATGAGAAAGAGGGACACTTTCTGACATTCAGTAAAGAATGATAGAGAAGGCATGACACAATGATGGCTGGGGATTGTTGACATAAACTTGCTCATAACTGTACAGCTTAATCACTTCTTTAATCTGGGGTACAGATTAGTGCCACACCAGCCTAACCAAACCTAACCAGTACAGACAAAGGCCAAAAGCAAAATACAAGATCCAGACTACTTCAACATTTTGCCCACCAGCATACATTCAAAAATATTTCTCTAAATGCCCTGGTGGACAAAATGTTTAAATAAACTGGATCCTGTACTCTGCTTTTGGCCTTTCTCTGGGTACTGAAAATTGTTGCAGTTTTCACCGCTTTCTACCAACCTAACTTAATCTAACCTAACTTATCCTAACCTTTACTTAGTTCATCCTAGTAAGTTGCCAAACAGTCAAGACCTGAATGTTACCTGACAAGAATAAATGACAACATGACTTGGTAACACCATACACAACCTTGTCTTTGTGACTAGAAACTGAATAATAATTACTGTATGAGTAACCTTAGTACAGCACAGTACATGGTAAATGCTACAGGTACTTTAATGTCTTTCTCAGTAAAACAAATGGAATGTATGGAAACAGCTATCAGGGGTGGGAGGTGACCCTAAACAGCCAACATTACTACTATGACTGCAGTATAGTATACTGAGCCAACTATACAGCAAAGGAGAACTATAGTTAAAGTAACTGACTACTAGTTTTATCCAGTTAATCATTTAAGATCTTTTTATATTTTCTTCAAGCTACTGTGAGATGTTTTTTTAGAAAGACCTTTCATACTGAAGGGGTTAAAGAAAGCCAATTTTCACCTCCTTCACTATGAGGTGGTTTTCCGAAAGTGAAGGGAATCATCTAACAGCTGCAAGAATGAAATAGAAAGCTACACAATCGGAATGAGGTGGTTAAATGGGTTGTGACGGCCCAAACTAAAGACTTGAATACTCCTCCTTTAAGCTGCCATCCTCAATTCAAAATCTGCAATTCCATATAAACATGACTAACAAAGACAACACAATGCTAGCTGCCATTGGTGAGATGAGTTGCTTCACATAATTCTATTGATTTTGAGCCTTATACCAGATACAGGTCAACAAATATAAGTGATTACAGTTTGTCCACCTTAACTTGGCAAAGGTTTCCATCTTCTCCCAGCTTATTTTGGGTAGCTCATGGGAGAAATGCTACAGCTCTACATTCTTTCAGTAAATTTGTGACTAGTACCAGATTCTAGCAGCAATCTTTTGGTACAGCTCAGCGTAAGAAAAGGCAACTTTAGGCCAAGTTTAGGGTGGACTGAGCATAACATTCGGATGAATAAAGTGACAAACCTATTACATTACTCCCCTAAGCAACATGGAACTTATTTACTAACTTATGAGATAACCTAAAAACATTCCTATATCCTACACATCCATCAAATCTACTTGGTAACATTTTACAAAACTTATTTCTACTGACAGTACCTTTGCAGTACCGTTTTATCATACATCATACAAAAATACCCTTCACAGTAAGTGCCCAAGAACCTTTTCAATCTTTGGTGTAAATTTCAGCATGAGATCAGCTAGTAACACATGAACACAACAAGACAAAAGACAAACTCACTTTTAAATTGGACTAGGCACATATAAACTGAATGATGATACTTAATTTCATATCATTGTGGAAAAATACCAGCATTTTGTGATGTCTGAGGTATGGTAGCCTGGTCCTGGACCCCTACACTTCAAAATGGGTATTACGGGACCTAGCTGACAATTTTTAAGTAACAAACCCATGTGAACTCAAACAGATAATTCCACTATTAATTATCAATAAATATGATTAAACTAGTCTGTGCTTTTATTTTCTAATGCAATGAACCATTTGCCCAAGACAAAAACCAACACAGCTGCACAAACTGAGTGTTAATATTAGGGACAATTAATTATTTGACCATACAAGCCTCACTCCACTACCATGTTAATATCTTATGGCCACATTGTTAAAACTTAAAACTGGGTACACTAAAGTGTAAGACAGACCCTACAGTGTATACTGATGCTGTATATATTTTTGGTCATTTATGGAACACCTGCCATTATTTCTGATCTGTCTACATCTTACATTACACTGTAGTCTGCAGTGAACTAGAAAGGTCAGCCATTTTCTACCATCATCACATGGTTTAGAAGTTAGCATAAATGGAGGCCTGTCTACACCTTTGCACTCAGTTTTAACCTCTTTAATCAGACTGATATATCTTAGCTTATTCCTGCTGCCACCAAACAAGTTAGCTGAAAGGGTTCTCATACTCAAGGAGTTAGGTTATATCTAGCCCTCTCAGTATGAAAAGTCTACCTTGTCTGGAGACAGCAAGAAGAAAATTAAGAGTACATCAGCAGACTGAAAGGACTGATATGGGCCAGTGGAAGCAGGAAGTCATGTCAGTCTACATAGCGCTAGTATAGTGCTGTGAGACGGGGGGACACTGAGGGGTATTGAGCGTCTGGGGATTCTCTGCTCCATCTGGGGATTCCCGGGGGTCATGAGCCCGATTTACCTGCTCCCGTCCACGCACGGTTGCATCCATCACCCTATTGTTGGATTCCATCACTCGGTTATTTGAGTCTGGGATGCGAGTGGGCTCATGCACCCGCCTCCGCTTGCTGTCAATAATGCGCACAGAGTCAGTGGGGTGCACAAGCTCACTGCTGTAATACCAACGGACATACTTGCGATACTCCTCCTTGCGGCGGCGATCCACGTAGCTGAAAATGCACGAGGCTGGCACCCATATAATGACGGAGATGATGATGACGGTGCCCACAATGTTATCACGCAGGAACATCAGCACTGTGTTGATGTTGATGTCTTCAATGATGTCCCAGAACCGCTCAACCACGTCCTGAACTGTCTTCTCACACTTGCCCTGAAAAGAATAGTAGTCAGTGTAACATCATCATCATCATCATTCAGATATCTTTTTCCCACCTAAGAATGGTGTGAGGTAGGCTCCAAAAAGCAAGCAAAAAAAAAGCACAATGGAGGAAGAGCTACCAACATCATGCCGGTGAAAAGGGACAAACACTCATTCTCACACCATTCAAGCCCTGAGATTCCAGGCTTCCTCTTACATGTCTAACCATCTGCACTTACCATTTAGATACTTTTCTTCATGGATGCACTTCCCATTGCCTGGCAATACCACTATAATATTCACATATTCAAAGATGTCAGAGTTGTTTTGAATGTCATTATTTACTTTACCCAAACAAGCAATGCTAAACTGGACGAAAATGGTAAATCAGTTTTACAGGCAGCAATGAACCATTAACAGGCAATCTTTTTGTAATTCACTATGAAATACACTGCAAAAAAGGGCTCCCTGTGCAGTATATAAACTGAACTATTCTGCAATGAAATTCAACAGACTATGGCTAAATGGATTACACTTTGAACATAAACTAGAAGCAGCTCCTGACCTTGTTACAGAAGCCTTGGATGCACGGGGTTCCATCAGGGAGGATGTCAACAGGTGTCACTGGGAAGCAGGTGTCATTTAGAGTTTTACGGCAGCATCGCTTACACGCATCATCAACTGCAAGTACAAATACACTCAGTTCGCAGCTTTCGGTATCCTGGGTGCTGCACTGGCAACTAAGTCTGATGGTGTGCATGTGGAGGTGGCAGTGGTAGTAGGAAATGAATAAATGTTGTAGTGTACACATTAATAACCTTGACTGAGCTGTTCCCACAACGCACAAGAAATCACCCAGCAGAGTGGAAGGGGAGCATTATATATAGGCCAGACTGTACATCATCAGACTGAAGGGGTTAAAGTCTGGGAAGTGTGCTGGAAAAATGCTACTTTAAGTGAGACAAATTTTCATGAGCCATGCTTCTCTTTCATAACTGAGTGGTTAAAAATATTAAAAGCTACAAAATTCTAACTTCAAGACAACACAACTTTATGATGAATAACCAGGAACTTTCAAGTGAAGAAAAGGTGTTAATTCATCTACTACTTAATAATGGAAAAACAAAAAAATTTATATCTACATTGTTGCATACCTTTCAACCTTTTCATTTTGGCTAGTTCAACTGGGTAGTTTTTCAGACTAATGCCTGAAAATTTTGTCCATCTGAAAGAAAATTTGGGAGTCTGTCGATTTTAAAACTACTCTGAGTGACCAATTCTCTGCTGCTGGAACACCTAAGAATTGTATTTAGGCTAAAACCAGAAAATTTTATATGTCTATGAGAAACCCTAGCAATTAATTACAGTAATAATTATCTAGACTTTACCAGTATCAAACAATGACAAATATTTGTTCTCAGCCTGTTTTTGGTATACAGTATGCTCTTACAATTGAATATTAGGTAGACAAATACCTGCCAGTACTGTTTTTTAAGCAGTACCTGTGAATATACTGTTCTCTTACTTGTGTCACACATGCAACTCTGCATTTCTTGTGTCTCACAGTATGGGAGACAGTTTCCTTGGAGGCACTGTCCCTTCTCAATACAAGGTGTTCCATCCTCCATGGGTTTAGCCTTAGGACACTCGGCCTTTGTCCCGAGACACCTGGATTCATTCTCACATGTGGCTGGCTGCTTCTCCCGACACTTGATCCCATGGCTCATGTACTGGCAGTCTTGGCAGCAGGGGGAATTACGGTCACTGCAGCGGGCTTCAGATCGCAACTTGCAGTGTTTGTCGCAACACCTGTCTGTGGGCCGAACACGAAGTTCTCATTTTATGCTAGGAGAGGGTTTTCAAAATACAGTACAGTATTCCAATGTTTTTCCTACAGCTGTTACTTGAAAAAACTGGCCAATTAGTTTTGTATGTCATGATAGAACATTAATGGGCAATTTTTTCCAAAGTTCTGTGAACTTGTAGAAAAAAAGAAAAAAGAATTATAAAAATGGTGATATTTGATGAGGACTTCCTGTATTAAAGTCAGACACGGGCTAACGAATGCATTTTCCATAATTTTATCTGTCTATCTACAGCCAGATGTCATAATCCAGTAAGGGGTGGTTACAAACAAATCGCCTCCATGGAATAACAAAACGATGAAAATTTGGGTCAAGTTCAGTTGAAAGAACTGGGGTACATTTCTGGATATGACTAGTTATTATCCTTTTGTATGTTATTTATGCAATGTCCAGTAAAACCTCGATATATCGAACCTGCTGAAAGCGGAATTTCCGTTAAGTCGAACTCAGACTGTGGGAATTTCCCACAAATTTGTGGGAGAACTTGCCTTTCATGGGAACTTTTGTGGGAGGCCATTTCATTCATTAATTTTGTAGGATTTTTTTGTGGGAATTTTTTGGGAAAATAAGCCTGGTAACGTTGCCCTGACACTCGGGGCTGGTAGCCAGCAGAAGGCAGACACACAGTCAGTTTGTCTCTGACTGTCGTTGGGATGAGGTAGCCCATTCTTGTGCTATCGCCTATTTGGACTGTTTCACTTTTGCATTTTAGTTTATTATATTCCAAGTGTTACATTTTAGTTTAACTGACTGTAAAGTGAGGCAAGTAAGTGCAGAACTTTACATCATTAAGTGATTGTTGCGGCCTTCCATCTCCGTCTCCAACACAAGCTACCAAACCTACAAAAGCTCTTTGCACAGACATCCACCAATCACAGAAATGAAAAGCACTGAATTGTTTTTTATTATTTCTATTGCTTTATACATGCTACTACCCTACACTGTTGATTTGTGTTCAAAGATTCACATATGGTACAATACTTCCCCAACTCTATCCATCTAGCCTAGCCTAACCTAGCCTAGGCTATGCAACCTCCTATCCTAGCCTAAGCCTATGACATGCACCAAATTCTTTTTATTGTTTATATTTATTGCTTTATAAATGCTTCTTTAGTTTACTGTTACTAAACAAGTAATCACATATACTGTAATTTGTGACTATTGTGGGGGGTAATATAGGTTTTTATCTAATTATTCCCAGTCAGTCGGAAAATCCATTAAGTCGAACTACCCTAGAGCCCCATACAGGTCGACTTATGAAGGGTTTACTGTATAGTGATACCAAAACAATCTATATAATACACAAGGGAACAGTAAGGTAATATAAGCAAAATAAATCCCACAAGAAGATGTGTTAGCAAGCCACCTTACCCAACAAGTACAGTACAGTATATAGTTTCAAATCCTCAATGTCACCTGAAGTCCTTTTACCTTAATTTGGCCATGATTTTCACCCTTTGGCAGCCTATCTCAGCCCAGTGGCAGAATAGGACAAACAGATCAAAATCCTTTCCACAACACTTCTTCCTGACTAGCATCATGTTCTACTGTTAATCTGTTGTTACAACTCAGCATTTAAGAGGAAGCAATGGAAATTTCTGGCCAAGTTAAAGTGAAAAGGGTATAAAAAGCACTTCTTCCTGACTAGCATCATATTCCAGTATTATTTTATTGTGACAACTCAACATTCAAGATGAAGAGTTAGCAATTTTTGGCCAAATTAGAGTAAAACAGAGAGTATATGTGACTGAGGTGGAGGAGGGAAGAGGAAGGGGGAGACTGAGGATGAGATGGAGGGATGGAGCGGAGAGGTATATGAGAGAGGGGTGTGTGAGCTGGGGGTGGGGGATGGGGGGCAGTGAAATGGCAGGGGGCAGGGGACAGGGCAGCGTGGAGGGAAGTTGTCTGTGGCCACCACTTACGCGATTAAGGAGTCTAGCTACAGACAGATAGAGTAAAAAGGGTATGGTATGTGGCCCCTGATGCAAAACGAATACACACCTATGTCATCCTGTCCCACCAGCCCTGCGTCACACTCCTCCTGGCCTTCCACTCGCTGGTTGCCGCAGTACGACTCTTCTGGTTCTGTGAAGCACCGTGATGATTTGGCGACCAACACAGCACGAATGGCTCGCAGACTACATGGGGAGAACCTCTGAAGGGGGGGGGGATCATCATCAGCATCAATCATTATCATCCTTCCACTTTTTCCCATCCACAAATGAGGTGAGGATAGATCCAGTTAAAAAATAAAATAAAATGAAATAAAGGGGGAACTAATCAACAGCATCCTCAATGAAATAGGCCACACACTCATTCAGTCGCCATCCAAGACCCCAGAATCTTGACACCACCTGACGGGCAAAATACACACCATGCACTGCTCTATCTTCAAATTTCCTTTCCTCTCTCCTCAAGCACAAACTGTTCATACATTACACACACACACACACACAAAGAGCATAATATATAAGTACTGGACTACTCACTTATCTACCTTCAAACTATTCTTCTTCCTGAAACAAAACAACTAATCTAAAATGTAACATCTCCATCTTCCTTTTCAATACACATTCCATGGACAAAATACCAAAATGATGTGAAGAACTTTCTAGAGAAAACATCTGTCTCCACACTTGCCCTTCACTTCCATAAACTCAACTGAATTAGCAAAGAAAGTTTATAATGATACCCTGTTATTAACTTGCCTCCTCTTGCATTACTAAAAAAATATTCTTTAAGCTATGAGTGTAACACTTCCATTCCTTAACTGTCAGATCTTTTTAATAACATGAAAAACACTCCATAAATATAAAACGAGCTATAATTCCAAAATAAAAAATCTTCCTATACCCTAAACCGAACACTCCACCATGATCTACACTCAAAAATTATCAAACTTTATTAACACAAATCATGAACTCAAAAATTTTAGAAACAGTCAGCAATCTGACAAATACTCAGACAAATTACTCTAACTATGATGAATCATTTTTACTTTATCTTGCTCGAAAGTTGTGTCTAAAGTTGCTTGCATATATTTGAAGTGAAATTTGAAAAAACAATATGTGATAATACACACTGTCTATTCAAATTTTAACTTGAAACTTCAAGTACGTCTTACGTTTGAAAAAATTTAAACTGGCTGCCCAAACCTGGCTGCTTTGTAATTTCACTGTTTATTTACTGGGTGCCATGATAACCCAAGAGATCTACAGAGACCTAAGTCCAGAAACACAATAGGTCACACACACACACAAACCTTATCATGGATGTCTTAATTCAAAACAGAGTAAATAAGCAAAAGGTAGGATCCCTCTAACTAGTGCTAGGGCTGCACCTGAGGCAGTTAGGGCTGTGCCTCGAGCCCCAGTTGCTGCCAAACTCACATAGTAAAAAAACTGGTCATAGCAACATCACAATACTACTTAACTTCCTTAGCTGTCTGTCTGTCTCTCCATTTAATTCAATAAACACATGCAAAACTTTTTAATGAAACATCCATGCACATACACAATTTTTTAATGATACAGCCCCCCACACTAAGCATATTAATAAAACACCAACAGACAAACACACAAACCTTATTATTGATGTCATAGCCTGAGACAGAATAGGTGTACATAAGATAGGATCCTCCCTGACTGGCACTGGGGCTGCACTCAGGGCGGTCGGGGTCGTGTTCAGAGCCCCAGTTGTGACCAAATTCATGGGCAGTCACCAGGTCTGCCTCTCGTGTGATCACTCGCTGTCCATAGTGGTTCCGTGACGAGCTCAGTCCCGAGTTGAGGTAGAGTGTATGGCCATTCTTGAAGTATTCTTCGTTAAAGACATATTGTATTGGTAAGGGCAATTTCCAGTCCCATATTAGCCCCAATGAGAGGTAAGGGCGTAAGACTGGGGTACCAGTCATATATATTTAAAGGTACTATAGATAACCAGACCAATTATCATTACAGTAAATTCACAACAGTTACAAATGCCATTCTTTATCTACAATCATCTTTCTGCTAAAGTTATGTGAACATTAATATGTCAATGTTATCTCTACCTAAGAGCAGTGTGCCTCATTCAGAACAGTACCGTACTTTGTCTTCATAAAGCATGCACCTTAAATACAGTAATATTTAGAATGCTCTCTCATCTAGACTAGACATACATGCAATAATGTACAAGTATTCCCAGGAGGTAATATCATGAAAAAAGGTACGACAGATTAGCATGTAACACGAACCTGGAGTACAGATGCCACCAACAGAATTTCTGCGAGGAGAGCCCACATAAGCCAGCCCCAAGATTCCACCTTCAAATTTAATGTCTGTGAAGAGGTGAGCCAGACAGTAGTCCTTGTGGGAGTACTCTCTGCTAAACACCTTCAAGAAAAGCCAGACAAAGTAAGTGTCAGTGTCTAAGGAGTTGCTGTTGTCATGTACTGTATCTAAGCTAAAAAATAAATAAATAAATAAAAATATGGGTAACAGCAACTCCCACCTTCACCCATTTGGGATGCCTGGGGAACCTAGGCTTGCTTACTTTAGCTCTGAGACAATATGCAAGCCCAGGTACAAACCCACCCTAGCCCATGTTGAACAAAAGGTCCAAGTAGTCCAGCTGAGGGCAGCCCAAAATTTTTGTAGCTGAGTTTCTATCAGGGGAGGACCTAGCATTTAACAGGTTAGTAGGGCAGAATTTAGCATCCAAACTCATAATTATAATTATATGGTACATGGTAGTTTAGTGATAAACTAAGATACTCCAACCGGATTGAGCCTGTGTACGTTTCTACCCAAAGGGTGGTTGGAGTTTATTGCTCACGTAATGCCACTCAGGGATGTGTGAGGCTGATCACTCTCATCTTAAATGCCAGGGCCAACTTGCCTAGCCCCGGGCTCCTATGCCCCTCATGGGGCAACACAGGATTAGATCTATCTATCTATCTATTGCCAGACGCCTCAATCCCGAACGGGGTGGCCACAAACAAATCGCCTCCATGTCACTCTGTCCCCTGCCATTTCACTACCACGCTCCCAACTCACACCCCCCTCTCTCATATACCTCT
>JAGKTI010008171.1:19599-29794 GCA_018397915.1 Birgus latro | reverse complement strand
GTGGAAGGGAAAGAGGTAGGGAAAGGAGGAAGGCAGGGAGATGTAAGGGGGGTCAGAGAGGGGAAAGAAATGGACGTAAGAAGAGGGAAAGGAGGGAGACAGGGAGGGGACACGAGAGAAGGCAGGCAGGGAGGAAGCTAGAGCTAGAGGGAGGGAGGTGGGTCACTAACGCTGCTGCTGTCCACACGTCGAGGGTATTATCTGACACACTTACTATGAACGAGACCATTTGTTTCGGGGGGCTTCTTAGCTCAACATAGCTTTACTGTGGTGTGCTACTGATACTCGAATTTCTCTTAGCTGAATAAAATCTTTTGGTATTTGCTGTGCACAAACTAAGCCAAATTCCGCAAAGCATGTTGTAAGCAATGGCACTTGTTGACCTCTGTTGAATTAAAGATGTTGAAATTGTTCCATCTGACCTTGGTTACATGATCAGTAACGTATTTCTTAAGTACAAATAAACAAACAAACACACCAAAAAAAGTTGAAAGCGAGGAAAATTATTACCTACGAAGCTGATTTTTGTTCTGTTAATAATACAGAGATTATTGTAGCTGACTTGTTACGTGAAAAATGTAGAGAGGTTGCATGTGATTTTCGTTACGTGAAAGAAGTATTGAAGGAAAAATAACTATAAGGGCGGTACTGAAGGGATGAGAAGGTGAAAGTAATCAGAGAAGAGAGAGATAACAAGGCAAAACTGCGGTACGAAGAAAGGAGGGAAGGGGTTGAATGGAGTTAAACAAAAGAGGAAAAGACAAGAAGAAAAAATAAGAATGGATACGAAGGATAGGCTTAGACTAGAGGGTAGGGATACGTGCTGAAGGTATAAAACTGAAGTAGAGGGAGGAAAAGGGAGAGGATAAAAGAGAAGAGGAAACGAAGAGAAGAGAAGAAAAAGGCATACGATACCTCCGCCCCACTGCTCTGAGCTGGTATTAATTTATGTTCTATACCACTGAATTCTTGTCCTCTGTTGTTCTTTCACGACAAAAGAGCACCGCGTCCTTGGCTCAGCAGGAACACTCAAAAAGTTTATATCATGATCATTCCATTAATTATTCTGTATCCGGAGGAGGTAAAAGAACGGGCCGGATGGTCGTTTCCTCGGTCGATTTATTTGCATTTCAATCAAAAGCATCCCCAATATGGTGAGCTTTATTAGGTTGGTATAGAGCTCGCTAAAGATCGGTTTATATGCTCATTTTCAAAGAATGGTCCAAAAGGATCGTGGAAGAAAACAGTTAAGAAACCGATAGTGTAGGGACGAAGAAGGCTTAGATTAATGCCTATCAACTGCACGAGGTTCAATCAGGCAGACATTCAATTTTTCTTAATGCTCCAATCTTACCCGGTACTCCATGCAACAGCCGAATTCGCAAACTGAACCATCGTCCCTGCCCGAGACTAATATTTGGTGAGCCACTGAAAAAGAAAAAAAAAAGTGGGGAGGGGTCCAGCTCACGGCCCATCTGTCGCGCACACTTTCAGCACTATGTTTCGAAATTTACAGTATATGAATGACGTCTCGTGGTCCGGTGGGTTAAGGCGGGATGGTTGTGGTTTCTTACTCGCATAATGCAACGCAGGGGCAGGCAAGGCTGGTCACCCTTACCTAAAAATGCTGGGACTGAGAACCCTAGCACCGGGCCCCTACGTTCCTGATAGGACAGAAAAGGACTGAATGGTGATGACGATTATGATGAACTGAAATATTCTTGGACATTTCCCGCAAGACTGACGTAATTTAGGACGATATTAGACACGCCAGCAACGAAGGAAGACTGTTTCTGGCTTGTCTCGTGCCTCAAAGCCTTTCACTAGAGTAAAATAATCCTTGTATGATAGAGGTAAAAATGCGCAGTGACCCTGGCGGCCGCAGGATAATTATTACACTTTGCTCGTGGCACAACTCAGAAACTCATTAACGGACAACCGAGAAAATGAAGCAGCGTTGCGTGGAAGGAAGATGTAAATCTAGAGTCACAAGTCATTTTAACCCCTTCTGTATGATGACGTAATTTGCTTTATTTTTGCTGCCTGTTGGATAAAAAGCCGCTTCACTCGAAACTGGCCTAAAAACTGCCATCTCTCCATCCTGAATGCTCAATTGTACCGAGACATTAACATTTGAATATGATGCTGATCACAAAGAAGTGCTATGGAGAGGATGTAGAGTCTCAGTATTGTATCATTATGCCACTGAGCTACGTGAAATGATCAGCAAAGATACGAACTACAGTAGTGAAGAGTTTAGAAAGTCTCCTTCAACGCTTTCAGTATAGACGCTGAGAAAGGTCGTCAAGATCCACTGACATGCTCACTAAAGGTCATGTTTTAGTAACATAGGAGACGTCATAGCATCTCTTCCTCAGCGATTTATTTTTTATCTCCTCTTAATACGTGTATGATATTAGGGAAAATTATGTCGATACTGAAAAATACACTAAACAACACAAGTATCAAGGAGTAAAATACATGGAGTAGACTGTAGCACCAGTCGAACAGGGCAGTACTCACGAGGTGGATGGAAAGCTGATGATAGGGATAGCTGGAGCTCCCGTTTCATCAGCCCTCGGGACTAGTTCCCGACCATCCGCCTTTGCTGAACTTTTTCAGTGTTTCAGTTACACGGAGAGTAGGCCAGCATGCTTTCCAATACAAGTTTCTCTAGCTGTCAACACCAAACTACATGCACAGTACACACTACACAAGCTTTTGAAAATTCCGGGGAAAAAAATGGCAAAAACTAACAGTGCCTCGGAGTTCCCAGGGGGGGGGGACCACAAATGCCCCCAACATCTGTCCCTCTCCCGGTGATGACTCATGCCTGGAACCACTGCCTGACTCACTTCTTCATTTCTGCAACATTCGCGGCCTTTCCTCAAATTTTCTTTCCATGGAACACCACCTCTCCTCCTCTAAACCTCACCTTCTCTTAACCCCCTACTCTTTTAGAGCCTGGATCAGTTTACTGAATGCAAATATATGCACGGTGATAATGTTTTAAGTTTCTTCCTGCAGAGCCCAACTGAGACCATGGGATCACTATATTTACGTGTATCGGTAACTTTTGAATTCCTGCAGAGTCTAGCTGAGACCACGGGATTATTAGCTATATTCACGTGTATCTGTTTCTTTTGAATTCCCGCAGAGTCCAACGGAGACCAAGGGATTACTGTATTCACGTTGTTATGTCTACAGAGTCTCATCATCCGCAGACGCCCCGTCAACTCAGTGTACCCACACATAGTGTCATGCGTTATTTATTTATTCGATTATTCATTGTACTTTTCTACTTTCTCTTTCAGGTTATTCATAATGGTAGCTTATAGATAATGTATTATATAATATAGCTTTTCCTTTTCAGTCTTTCCTATGAAATTTCCATGTCAGTTTTTCCGTGCTGCATGGTGGTCTTTCTCACTTGTTCTTGCCAGTTTTGGCTGGAGGGTTTGGAGGTGGGGGGAGCCTTCTTGCTTTACTATCCTTATCCTTCAGCATGTAGAGTTAGATCTTGTAGTCATAGTCTACTCTGCAACAAACAGCCTCGAAAGGACCATAAGGTCTGTTGCTGTTTGCTTTCCTATGTACTCCTATGTACTTTCTTTATACTCATTTCAAAGCCAAAGGTGGCTGTTGTGTATATGTACGCAACAACCTATCTTGCTCTCGTGTTCCTGAACTTGATTCTTCTGAATTCTCTACTCTCTGGCTTCGGCTCTTCTGTCATTCTCTGACTAAATATATCTGCGCTGTTTACTTATTGCCTAATTCTACCATCAAAAATTCTTCGACTATCTTACTTCTATGATGGAACACATTCTATCTATTTCTCCTTTCTCTGAAATCTTCATTCTTGGAGATTTCAATGTTCACCACCACCTTTGGCTCTCCTCTCCTTTCACTGATCCACCTGGTGAACAAGCCTATACCTTTTCAATCCTTAATGACCTAGAGCAGCTTGTACAGCACCCTACCCGTATCCCTGATTGCCTTGGAGAGAGTTCCAACATACCTGACCTTTTCCTAACAACTAATCCTTCTGCTTACACTGTTAATCTTTTCTCTCCGTTGGGCTCCTCCGATCATAACTTTATTTTCTTAACCTGTCCTATTGCTCCGGTGCAGCCTGGGGATCCTCCAAAGAAACGTCGTCTGTGGCACTTTGGAGCTGCGGATTGGGAGGCCCCCAGGCAGTACTACTTTGATTTTCCTTGGAATGATTATTGCTTCCATGGCCGGGAGCCATCTACGTGTGCCTTACGCATTACGGAGGTTATTCTCTCGGGCATGGAAGCATATATTCCTTTCTCATATCCTTTGTCTAATGCAAAAAAGCACTGGTTTAATCACACTTGTTCTAATGCTGTCTTCAAGAAGGAGAGGGCCTACAAAAGGTACCGGAGCCAACCCACTCCTGAATCACATCTTTCTTATGTTTCTGCCCGGAATCGTGCTAAGTCTGTTCTTCGTTCTGCTAAAAATAATTTCGTCCGCACTAAATGTTCCCAACTTTCCAACTCAAATTCTTCACGCTCCTTCTGGCATCTTGCCAAAAACCTTTCTAACAACTTTACCTCATCATCCTTCCCTCCTCTTTTCTACTCTGATGGCTCTGTAGCTATTTCTTCTACTGATAAAGCAGATCTCTTTGCTCAGACTTTCTCCTCCAATTCCACATTAGGCGATTCCGGTGCTGTTCCTCCATCACTTCCCCCCTCTGACTTCCTCATGACTGACATTAAAATGTCTTCAGTTGATGTATTTTCAGCCATCACTGGCCTAAATACTAACAAGGCATATGGTCCTGATGGGGTCCCTCCTGTTGTCCTCAAGAACTGTGCTTCTATGCTTACACCCTGCCTAGGTAAACTCTTTCGCCTTTGTCTATCAACTTGTACCTTTCCTTCTTGCTGGAAGTTTGCTCTCATTCAGCCAGTCTCAAAGAAGGGTGACCATTCCCAACCCTCTAACTATCGTCCAATTGCTTTAACATCCTGTGTCTCGAAGGTGTTTGAGTCTATTCTTAACAGAAAAATTTTAAAGCATCTTTCCTGTCACAACCTTCTTTCTGATCGTCAGTATGGGTTCCGTCAGGGACGCTCCACTGGCGATCTTCTCACCTACCTTTCAGACTCTTGGTCATCCTCCTTTCGGGACTTTGGCGAAAGCTTTGCCATTGCGCTTGACATCTCAAAGGCTTTCAATCGAGTCTGGCATAAATCTTTAATTTCTAAACTGCCCTCTTACGGTTTCTATCCTTCTATCTGTGCCTTCATCTCTAGCTTCCTTTCTGGTCGTTCTATAGCCGCTGTTGTAGACGGCCACCGTTCTTCCCATAGATCTATCAACAATGGTGTTCCTCAGGGCTCTGTCCTATCACCAACTCTCTTCCTTTTATTCATCAATGACCTTCTAAGCTGTACATCTAACCCTATCCACTAATACGCTGATGATTCCACCCTTCACCTTTCCACTCGGTTCTCGCAACGCCCATCTCAGCAGTTACTTCAACAAACAAGGGATGAGGCTATGGCACACCTAATGTCTGACTTGGCTCGTATCTCTGACTGGGGTAAAAATAATCTTGTTGTTTTTAATGCATCAAAGACTCAGTTCTTGCACCTATCAACCAGACAAAATTTTCCACAGGAGTACCCGCTGATGTTTAATAATGTCCAGCTCGTTCCTACATCATCCTTGAACATGCTTGGGGTTTCATTCACTCGGGATTTATCTTGGAAAGAACATATTACATCTGTTGTGAAATCTGCTTCCAAGAGATTAGGTGTGCTAAGACGAATCCGATCCTTCTTTACCCCTACACAGATGATGACTTTATACACGGGTTTTATTCGCCCCTGTTTGGAGTACGACTCAAATATGTGGGGAGGATCCCCTTCTCAATAGGGTGGAGTCAAAGGCTTTTCGTCTCATTAACTCTCCTCCTCTTACTAGCTCCCTTCAACCTCTGTCTCTTCGCCGCACTGTTGCATCTTTATCTCTTTTCTATCGCTACTTCAACGGTCACTGTTCCTCTGAACTGTCTACTTGCATCCCTCCACCTCTACGACGGGCACGTAGTACCCGTCTAGCAACAACCTCTCATCCCTTTTCTGTCCAACTCTCTAATGCAAGAGTTAACCGTTACTCCCAGTCCTTCACTTATGCAACTGGTCAACTCTGGAACTGTCTTCCTCTGTCTGTATTTCCTGCTTCCTATAATCTCCAATCTTTCAAACGCAGTGTGTCCAGGCATCTCGAATTGAACGGATCTTGAATATGGCTCTCTTTTGTGTTGTTTTTGTTTTTTCTTGGAAGGAACAGTTTGCGGGCCCATGGGTTTTGGTTCCTTCTTCCTTGCATAAAAAAAAAACTTAATCGCTATGAAAAAGGTATTACGAAGCCTCCAATGCATATTAAATAAGGCCCTGATTCACACACACAGATTTGAATCCCTAATCAGGAAATACCAGTGAGACGGTAGCAGAAGTACGTGGAATTAATGCCTATCGACTACACGAGGCTCATTAAGGTAGGCAATCAATTTTTCGCTAGTTACAATCTTCCCCAGGAATATAGGTCATTCGGCCACTGAAGTATACACACACACACACACACACACACACACACACATCGTATACTGTAGTGGTGATCAATATATGGACGGAAAGGGGAGCTCTGTTTTACGAGTGAAAGCGAGGAGACCCAAGTGAAACACAATAGAGTATTATGTAAAACGCCTTCTGTGGGTCAACATTACTTTAAAATTCATCATTATTCACATTCTCATCATCCCTCTTCTCTTCTTTACCCTCATAATACATCATTACCACATCACCACAATCATCCTTCCCTCCTCATTACCATCATCCCGGTCATCATAAAACTTAACATCATCATCATCATCGTTATTCTCCTCCTCCCCTAGTTTTCCCACGTTATACAGTACGATGGCTTAGGTCTAATCCAGTGACCAGAAAATGAATATAAACAGTTGAGACAGTAGGGGTGCCTAATAAATCATGGGTACGAAAAAAAATATCCCCGGTCCCCATGAATGATGCCAGGACTGGAAGAAATATTAGAAAGCTACTCAATCTACCAATCCTTTATTTCTGCCAGTCTCCCCACTTACTTGCCAAGTCTAGCCAGTTTTCTCTGAACTTCGGATAAGGTCCCGCGGGTTCACACCAAATGCTTGCTGACGCGGGCGGGAGTTCTGCATCACTTTAACCCATACAACTTTTCGTCCACACCCGCTTGCGTCCAGCGGGGTCCTTTGAATGTGGTAAAGTTATGCAAACTCCCGCCTACATCCTCCCGTGCCAGCAAGCATTTGGTGTGGACGCAGTTGAAGAGAAGAGTTGCTAACACGGTGCCACACGGCCCCATGGTCTTAGGAGCCCCTGTTCTAATAGATCCAGCTAAGAAAAGGGCAGCTCAAAATGCTTACCTGGTAGCCTACTCTTTGCGCGCGCGCGCGCTTTAACACTGGTAGTAACGACGACGGATAATGATGATATCGTGACGTAGGCTTATAAGATAACGATCCTAATGATGATGATTAATCTAAGGGTAATACTGGTAGGTAAATAACAATGTGAATACATATGATGCTAATGCCAAAGACAATGATAACAGACGTAAGACTAGAAAGCATTCACAGAGCGCATACCTTCACCAATGGAGATAGTGTTGAATCCATTCGATCCTGATCCGGCCCAAAATTTAATCAATTGTTCCTTGACCCACGGCCCACTCTTCCACAAAATTTTATTGACATTCATCGAGAACTTTCGGAGCGATTTTAAACAGGATCAGCATCAGGATCAAAATCCGTCCCAAAAATTTAATCAATTCCTTCTTGGCCCATGGCTCACCCTTCCACTATATTTCACTGAAATTCATCGAGAATTTTTGGAGATATCGTCTGGACAAACAGACAGAGAGACAAATACAGGTGAACTCATAACCTCCTCCAACTTCGTTGGCGGAGGTAATGAAGGGTAGTTTTAGAACTACTCCTCAGCTGCTTGTTAACTACATGGTTAAATCATCTGGTGTTAGACTGAGTGATGTCTTCCACAGCACCAAAAAGGGTTATTCGAGGTACGGTAGCCTTTAACTCCTTGACTGCCGGAATTTCTTTAAGCTGACTAAGATGGCAGGGTCTTAGTCTAAATAAAATAATGCATGAAATAGTCCACTTACTCATTCACTCTACACTGTATTTAAAAATGGTGTAGGGTAAGACTAATCCTATTTAGAGGTTCGTCCTCGCTTTATTCACGGGCCGACCACTAGATCTTTGGGCAGGATCTTTTTATTTCAGTCTTTTCGCACCCAAAACTGAAACAAACCCCTGGTCTATGTCTCAAGAAATGTTTTGTTACGTGCTTTCCTTATCAGTTACGATTGCTAAAGTCCGTTCGCCTCTCCCGTTTCATTCATTTTGGAATCGTAGATGTCTGAATGAAACCGTGGGAAAAAAATCTGCATTTATCACCCACAGATGGATGATAATACTCGTATATACTCCTCAGTCCACTCCTTCACATTCAAAGGCTTATGAATCTAACAGTGAGAGAATGGAAGGGCGGTATATGTAGCTGACGGTATATGTCTAGTTTTGTTCCCTAGCCGCAAAATACTGGCCGGCCATGTTGGGTTACGTCCCGGCATTTGTTGCTTCTCCTGAAAATCCCCTCCTCACAGTCTAATTCTTCCTGTGTCCACTCCTTTCTTCGAAAAAGATGGCAGGTCTCACTGCAGTTTTGGGTGCTGTCTTTGTCAGTTACCCATGACGATGGGTGGACCTTTAAAATCTTGTATCTTTTCTCACTGAAGTATTTAAGCAAAAGAAGCACCGACATCCCTGTGTCCGATAACATTGGACCGCAATTATATTTCTTCATAGCTTACTCAAGTTCTTGTCATTTGCTCTCAGCTAAATAAAACTGCCTGTCGCTAGCTGAAATTGATACCTGGGTTATGACATGAGAGGGTTAACGGTACCAGTGTTAAAACTAAGGCTCGTACGAATCACTCTCAGCTGAATAACATCGTCTGGCGTAAGCTGGAACAGAAGAATAGAGTTTCTTCGACCATGAAAAGGTAATTGGTTACAGTATTTAGTCTTCTGGCTCTTATGACCCACATAACTGAATATAATTGTCAGGAATTATCTGGAAGTAAATACTAATGTTGCTCCGGCTATGAGAGGGTTAAATTTGAGGTACATAAATGAATCTGAACGATATTTTCAACAGGTTTCAATACGTCTGGTAAGTAGATTTTCATATTTCATGTCAGTTTCGAATGACTGTGCTGGTGGATAATAAATTAACCCAAGCGACATTTGACCACGGAATGCATTTCTAATCTGGAAGTAAGTAGTGTCAATGTTAGCGATAAATGGCTTTGTAATTATGAGTGGATGAAGTCTCGCTTTAATTCATTACAGTACAGCGCGCCACACACTTTTATTATTCATTTCGATACTGAAAATATAACAGCCTGGTAGAATTTACTGTTAGAAATTCTCTTTGTACCGTATTCAGCCATGATTCAGTTATGCCAATTATATCGTAGTGGATGGGAGTGGGATGGGAGGGAAGGAGGAATGAAGTGGGATGGGAGAGGGGAAGGCGGGGAGAGAGGAGGATGGGAGGAAGGCAGGGAGGGAGAAGGATGGGAGGGGAAACAGGGAGGAAGAGGACGGAAGGTAGGCGGGAAAGGGGAAGGGAGAAGGAGAAGAAGGGAATGGAGGAAGGGGGGAGAGAGAAGGGAAGGAAGGAGGGAGGAAGGGACGGGGAAGGGAGGTAGGGAGGAAGGGAGGTAGGGAGGAAGGGACGGGGAAGGGAGGTAGGGAGGAAGAGACGGGGATGGGAGACAGGGATCAGGGAGGAAGGGGGAAGGGACGGAAGCAAAGAGGTTATTGAAATAGGATCAGCAATAGAGTGTTTCTGAGACCTTCGTCCTATGCTTCAAAATGTAAAGGACACCGGGACTCTCGATAACTGTGTGGATCGTTTGGCTTGTGAGCTGGAACCAAGAATTTTGAAGGCTGTGAAAGGAGAGTGAATGACTCTGTTGTCCAAGTTTGCAGGACACATTGTTGACAGTTCCCCAGTTTTTGTAATTTCCCCTTCGTGTTCATGGATCCCCCCCCACACCCTATGTATGT
>JAGKTI010008171.1:1230-14678 GCA_018397915.1 Birgus latro | reverse complement strand
CTTTTCACTGCAGTCCGTCCCCTTAGGCCCAACAATTCTCTTACACTTATGTCACCACTTCGGCGCTAATACCCACCATCCATTTTAAATTCATGCGAAGGCTGTCTCATTCATGACTGGTGTAGTGGTATTAGCGGGGATGTTTCTACGGCGACTGTGGGTTTTGTTGGAAAGTCTTTTATAAAGAAATACAAATAATCAAATGTTTCCTGCTTCAAGTCTAGGGATGGAACTTGCATCCTTTCCGACAGCAGTCCAATACCCTAACCGCTTGACCATCGCCTCCCCCAGATGATATCACGCGAGTTTATTTAAATGAGAATGCTTACTTGCACGCCAAGGATGGAAAAGCAATCGATTAGTGTGCAAAGCGAACGGGGCTGTGTTACGAGAGGAGGCACTACCAACCCAGCCTCAATGTGTTTCTAATGAGCCGAAAAAAAAAAATGGAATCACTCTCTCCTTTACTTTCTTCACGCTGCCCACCATGCTTCCTTAACCCATTCAGGAGTCCTTTAGTATTATAACCCGGCCGGAGAAAGATAACTTGATTCACCTCTGGGAAATCTTTATTCCTCAATCGGTTACCTACTACTTCGCCAGTACCCAGGCGAGGGCAGTGAAACCTGGTAAACTGCAAGCGTGGAATTTACGAGACTCCCTGTACCTCCATCGATTTCTTGTCAAGGAGGGGATGGGGCCTCTGAAAATAGCGCCACGTGATGGGCCACACCATTGTTTTACATCCATACTTATTTGCAGATACCACAATTCACAAGGTGGTAGGTAGTGGCGACCATCATCCACTTGATGTAGTGCTGCCTACTTCTTTCGCCTTTACCATTCCTTTGCTATATCTGTTCTCTCTTCCTATTTTTTTCCCATTCATTGTCATTTTTTTATTAGACTACTCATCCTTTCTCTTCAGGTAGCTCTACACTGAGTGACAAGCATAAGTTTCCTGAAACCCAATAAATCATTAACAGCGCTGGGTGGTAACTGTACAACCAAATAACAGAGTGATGTGGACATACTCTGGTGTCTCTGTTAACCGGGTGGAAAGACGCGAATGCGTCGTTCGCCCGGGAACCAAACCTCCACATTCTTCCCGTGCCTTGCTGTGGTGAGCACTGTCTACCGCAAGGAAACATCGGTTCACTGGACGGGACAGTTCTGCAGAAGTGGTTGCTTGCTTGCGGTTGATGAGTCCGCTAGTTCAGACAGACCGGGATTACTCAACAACAACCCCCAGTTCACACAGGCGCTGGCACACCGCGTCTGCTTTAATCAGACAACGATCCCTAACTCGTTTCAGCTTGGTTATAGCCAAAGGCGTCAGACTGGTGGGTAAATGTGACTAGTTATCACGAACCCTCATTCTTATTACACAACAAAATGTCATAAAATTTTATGCAACCATGACTTAGTATTCCAGTCAGAGAAGTAGCCCAGTTCCATCAACGTGGAAACATGCTCTATAGTTCTCACTGTGGGGCAGAGGGATGGTGGCAGTTTTTTAGGTTCATAATACTTACCGCTGGAGATGGCAAAAATTACAATTAACCCTTTCCTTTGATCCAGCGAACTTAAGAATCTAATACCAGCCAACCCAGAATCATATTATTTGGTTGAGGGAAATGACACGCATTAAAAAAAGTTCAGAAGTTTGAAAATAAAATGCAATGTGATACCTTAATTCGTCAAGTTCAAAGGGGTTATACAGTGGTTCTCTATCTGGGAATACTTATACTTAATTTTTTTTCAATGTTATAAATGCATTTTGCAATTTCATTTTTTCTAACATCAAATGGTTTCACCCAGCTGAGGGACATACTGGCAGTCTGTGGATTAGGAATGTCTCTGTTAGCACTTTTGATGCGGCGGATGTAGGATATGTCTGCCGACAGTCCTCTGCTTGCACTGTGTCCTGATGTCCATATTCATCATTCTTTTCTAATTAACAGAGAGCAGGCTATTCCTTCTTCTCGTACTTTTATTGTGTGCTTCATATCGCTACGACATACAGAAGGTTCATGTAACACCTCCCACTGCCACAGCCAGCAGATAATTATCGATGAACTTTTGCTCATGAATGCACCTGAGTGCTTCATTCAGGATAACATAAGACTATTTTGTTCATCTGGCACAGTCCTAGCAGTGAAAAAGTTACCGGTGCCCCTAATACACACTTAACTGTATTACTTTTAGCGGTTTACCCGTTGAAGCTGCTACTTCTGTCCGGCTGAAAAAGCAGATTAGGCAAATCAGATTTTTAAATCACTGGGGCTAGGCTAAAGTCCTTGGTAATTTTAACTGAACGCTAATGATTTCATCAACATGCACCACGCTCAGGTAAACGTCCACAAATGAGTAATTAGGATGGAATGTTTAATTAAAATTCTGGTGTACGTACGACTTATCATGTGGGCGATGCTGCATCACGGTCAAGCGCTAGTGCACGGTCGGGGATAAAAGTTCGTCTAATGTTTCGTCTCTTTGCTGCTAAAATCGACTTACTAATTTAACTTACTAATCGTAGATGTAAAACACTTCTGATACACAAATTTAAAGAAGTATTGATGTAAACAATGTAAACAGACACTCATATGCTTGGGTTGCGGTATGCTGTCTGCCCTTACCAGCTTTGTTGGTGGATGCCCCTATGGCGAGTTTACTCAACCAGACAGAGGTCCTTAACCCGTTTCAAATCAGTTGATGGCCAAGTGCAGTCACTGGAGGGGACGTTTTAACAATTAACAGAAGAGACTCATTCCTACCCCACTTTAACTAAGCGTAAAACTCCCATCCCTCTATCTTGAATGCTGAGCTACTGGACGAGACTAACGCTAGACTATGGTGTTAGTCACGAGGAAATGCAATGGAAAGGATGTAGAGTTGTAGCAGTGTCTTATTCTGCCACTGAGCTATGGGAAATATATTGAAAAATGACGAAATGTTCTCCTACTTAAAAGTATATTTTCAGGTACCGGCTCAGAAAACATCCTTTTTACTCTCAGGAATTTGCCCTTTATGTCATTTGAGAATTTTAGTACGAAGACCTCATACAAGTGTACATGTGTGTAAAGCAGTCCGCAGTATATCAGCACACATACAGACGGAGAATACACATACAGGATCGGCAAGTAAACAGATGGCAGATAGATATAAACAAGTGGCAGTGACAACGCAAAAGGTCAGAGCGCGTAGGAAGGGGGGCGAGTGTCAGCGAGATTCTGGGTCATTATTTATTTAGTACTTCACTTATTCTCAGGGTAGAAAAATCTTCCTTGCGGTTCGGTAATATCAGGAATCACCTCTCTCTCTCTCTCTCTCTCTCTCTCTCTCTCTCTCTCTCTCTCTCNAAAAAAAAAAAAAAAAAAAAAGGAAACCCACAGGCAATTTAACCTCAATAAAGTTCGTAAATCTGCAGTATAACCCGAGGCTTTGGTAGTGACAGGAAGACGGGGAAGCAGGTGGCTGATAGATAAAAAGTGCTCGATAGATAAAATAAGTGTTCGTCCTTAAGCAAACTGATATAGTGCTCGAGAAGAATGTTGAGCGAGTGTGAGAGGCAAGTAGGATAGATTGGCTGATAGATAAACAAATGGCAGATAGATAAAAACAAACGGTGAGCGTGAGACTATAGGATAGACAAGTACATGGATAAAGTGTACGATAGATAAAACAAGTGCTCTATCGATAAAACAAGTGCCCAAAAGACAGAACAAGTGTCCGTGCTTGTAAAAAGGTCAATGTCAAGTGAGATTCTGGATGGAGTGGTGAGAGTGAAAAACAAACAGAAGACAAACAGACAGGCAGATATATGAAAAGTGTCCGACATAAAAACAAAGTGTTCGATAGATAGAAGCGTCATCGATAGATAAAACCAGTGTCCCTGCCTCCACGAAGGAAGCTGAGTGTCGGTCTAATTCTGGACGGGGTCGTGGGAATGAGAGAGAAATAGAGGATTCACACAAGGGCAGATAGATAAAAGCGAGGGACAGATAGATAAAACAAGTGCCCGAGCCTGTGCTAGGAAGTAATTTGAAAATGTGACTGAAGGGAGTGGTTGTGACGGCGCTGGCAGATAGACAGACAGACCAACAGAGGTCATATAGAGGAATGGGTGGCAAATAGGTAAAAACAAGGGGGTGATAGATAATACAAGTGTATGTGCCTGTGCAAAATGACACAGCGCTTAGGAAGGAATCTGAAAGTGTGAGTTGAATGGATGGAGTGTGAGGCACGGCGCTGCAATACAGGGACATAAAGACAAAGATATAGGCTAGATTGATGAATAGGTGGCAAATAGATAAAACAAGTTGCAGACAGATAAACGGGTGCCAGATAGAAAAAACAAAAACAAAACAAGTGTCCATGCCTGTGCAAAACGCTCTGGAAGGACGGTGAAAATGTGAGTTGGATGGAGTGAGAGGCTGTGAGATGGACTTCGTGCCAGGGCAGAGATTGGGTTCGTGCCTGGCAAACGAGCACCTCCAGCGGCGTCAGGAATGCCACTCACCTCCCAGACTGGCTTTTTTTTTTTTTCGCTTTTTAAACGAAGAAATAGAATTTATTGCTCTTGCCTCTGACTACCAGGATTTCTTCAGACGGAATAAAATCATCTAGTATTAACTTTAACGGTTTTCCAAGGTGTACCAGTGGTACATAAAAGTTAATCGAGATAGACTTGAAGGTTTGACTGCTGAGATTTCTCATCTAAAGGACAAAAAAATCTTGCGTTTAATTGAAAAAAAAAATGCCCAAGTTCACCAACCAACTCCAGAGGGATTTAAATGATTCTGGGCAGACTATATGATATCAGTCACAGTCTGAGACGGTTCCAACGACCGAACCCTGAGGCTGAATGATACGGCCAGATGGGGCACAAAGTTCGCAAACCGTACCCAGTCAGTAACAGCCACAATTTTGCGATGCGAGCGGATCAGGTCTTTGGGTTTAACCGCCAGCAAGCCGAGATTCTCAAGATCATACAAAGTGCAGCCTGAACTCCTGTTTTATGGGGATATCTCAGATTACCTAACAGATCTTTTTACACAGGAAACTTATCAACCCATTTGCGCTCGGTGTCCTCAGTATAGGACGGAACTAGGCCTTTTCAAAAGTTAATAAAGAAGGGAACCCAGGGGCAGAGACATACGAGCTTTGCGACTATAAGCCGATCGGCGGACGGCAGTACGCTTAGTACCCTTCCAACACAATCCCTCCCACAGGAACCCTGGGAGCTAATGGGTTAAAGAGGAACTAAGAAAAATAAATATTAGATGAAATATAATTTCTATGCAACATAAAAAGAGGTATATTATCAAAATCTGTTCTTAATCATAATCATTAAACACCACATCCATCTGATGTCACGATAACTATCGTAAAGGACTGAAAAATATATAAGATGTTACCATCCTGTCGCTAGTCATCCCCTCCCCAGTCGCTAAAGTTTCCACCTCCACGGAATATAAAACACGATTTTTTTGAGGTTGTTGTTGAGGGAGGGTAACTTGGAGAAATCATGTTGGAAAGGACTTGCAGCCAAATTCTATATCGGCGGACGGGCAGGCATTCAAATCAGGGACACAGGAGCACTGCCAAGGTTTTTCGGAGCCCCACATACTAAGAAGTCGAAAGAAACATAGCCCACATCTTGAAAACTGCTGTTATTTTTCCAATTTCATCCCCAGACAAAATTCCCTAAGGTTTCTGTGACTCACTCTCAAAACTCTTGGCATTTTCCATTTTCTTCCCAGGAAATATTATTGAATGTGCTCTCTCTCTCTCTCTCTCTCTCTCTCTCTCGCTGATCGTACGCAGAAGGCACCTCATCTCGGTTTCCCTCACTTGTTTTATTGCCCCTCCGCCGCCCGCCGCCGTCCGCGTACCACGGCAATACGTCAGTGTCCGATCTACCCTTGATTCACGTGAAGCATTTTTCATTCCCATGTCCACACTTCGGATGCCCGCTACTGTCTTTATTGCTCTTCAACACGTCTAACACTTCCATGCTGACACTTCCACATCGACACCACGGTGACACTTCCACACTGACATTTCCATACTGACACCTTTATAAAAATACTTCGATATTAACACGATATTAGCACTTCCATATTCATACTTTCACCCATCACTATTGCCATTCCTTTCTCGAACACTTTTTCTGTTCTGCTACGGTTTTTGTTTACACTCTCCCATCCATCTCAAAATCGCTGCTTGACGTACTGCCATTTTGCTGCCAGGCTACGGCACGGAGTAGTATGACTATCTGAATTTCGAAACACACACACACACACACGCTTAATATTTCACAACACCCACCGACATATCATAAAAAAAAAAAACCCTGCTGCATCTCACATCACAGTGTAGTCAGCAACGATGTATGAAACGTCAGACATGTCCTAAATTTCATCACATTATCAGAAAATATAGCTCCTAACTGGGGACTCGTCCACTACACCTTCGCGCCCTCAGTTTTAATAATATTTTCTTCTCTCGCTTGTGTGTAGCCCATCCATGTAGAGGGACGTGACACACCCCTGGCTAACCCCAGTCTTAAATCAAAATAATCGCCTAGTCTCCCCTCTACTCTGATTGTCCCCATACTTCCCTCCAATGTATGCTTCTATGAATTGCCCTCGATTGTCTCGTATCTCTTTTCAATTTACGTGTAGTGTCTGTTTAGTACTCATCTGTTTACCATTTTTTTTTCCTTTGTTTTATTTCCACCTTTCACAATTTCCCCAGCAGTCACACATTTTTTCTTTCTCACCCATAGGAAGGCCTACAATTTATAAAACAGGTAAATTTCAGAGGCAATTATTTTTTGTGCGTCATCCCTCACCAGTAACTTGGTTTTCTTCACTTATGGTTGTAAAATTCTTCAGTTACATTTCATATATATCAGCAAGCGCGTTCGTCCACTGCGCACCAACGTCATGCCTGAATAACTGTCAAATAGCATAATCATCAGCCGTCATCAGTGTTGGAGGAGTTAAGTCAAAATGGCCATTGATTTTGCTGTGCGAACTAACTGGGATTAAATATGCAAAATAGTCACTTAGGTATTATTAGCCTACAACGTTTACTTTAGACCATATCAGCCCCGTTCAGAGACAAAGTAATCTGAATCCATTTTTGTCATTTTTGGCCGTGCGGTCAATTTCAGTTCGTCTACTGTTTTATTAAGGACTTTTACATCTAACGTTCCCTCAGACTTGTTCATACTGACTCCAGCCCATTCGGGACCAATTAGGTGCATTCCATATCGGTTAGGTCCATCCAGTTTGATCAATGCCATCCCAGATCCAGTCAGGCAGATTACATGCAATTAGTTTTATTCAGGTGATGCTGGTCAGTTTAGGTCAATTTTGGTTTAGCTAGATTCACTCTGGTGCAGCTAAGGTCATATACAGATCTCAAAACTCATTCAGGGCTCGTTAGGCCCATTCTGGTCCTTAACGCCCATTCAGGATCTTTTTAGTAAAATCAAGAAGACCATTCAGGTATAATTAAATCCATTAAGGCCAGATCAGGCCATTCGGGTTCAACGACGGTCTTTTAGTAATATTCACTACTTCCTTCACATCCAGTTCAGCTCTAACACTCAGAGGCTTCCAGGACCAGTTAAAGTATTTGTACTTATGTCTATTCTAGTCCATCAGTGCCATTCCAAGCCCCATCATGATCATCCCATTAATTTCAGCCCATTCAGGTCATTTCAGGTCAGCTTAGATTCATTCTCGTGGTGTAGTGGTAGATCATCCAAGCTGGAGGTGAAGGCAGTGTTGCAACGATTAGAACCCTCTACAGGTGCTCTGCTTTTTTCTAGCAAGTAAAATTATGCTAAGTAGAGAGGTCTGGTACATTTATGGTGCCAGTTGTTAATCATTTTTATTACGGCTCTGCATCTCAAGTTCTTGTATCTAACTGTAGAATCTCTTAACAGTAAAAAAAAAAAAAAATAGAGATTGCTAAAACCCACTAAGCGTATTACAGCGGTGCCTCTTTTGTTACAATATTTACACGCTCAACCTTTGCCCTTTTCCCTGTCTGATATAATAATTCTCACCTTTCCATTAAACCACCATCTCTCCAGCGTTACCATTTTACCGATTTTAAAGGTACATGTACGGATGACCAGTTGCACTTGATGATTTTATCAAGTTCTAGCGATATCCTAGCAACTTTATCATACTTTATTTGCGATTACACATTTTGGTGTGTAGTGAAAATCTATCACCTTCTGAGGGCAGCCTTGGCGACAGATTTTCGTTTATTTTGGTATCTCTGCACCTCTCCCTGGTTAACCTTCAAGCCGGCACATGTTTACTCTTCGGCAAAGCATTATCTCGCCTCAGTATTTCAACATTTCACCACTTACCAACCATCGCCCATGTTGTTTCCCATTTTCACCTTCCACAGTGCTTCATTCTCTTCTCTCCCTCATATACCTGCAATGTAGCGAGAAGCTTTGTTTCCAATGCAGTATTAATTTTTATGTCAGTTTCAAAATGCCGTAAATTGTTCCCTCCACTCATCTAACTCTCCACCTCACCTATCCCTTCGCATCACTTATCCCTCCACCTTGCCTATCCTTGAACCTCACCCACAAAAGGAATTGTAACTTATCGAAATGATACATTTTCATATGTGTCTATAATTTTTCCACTTCATTACTTCTTTCATAAGTGTATTTTATTTCTTTCCATAGATAGTCCCTGCTATTTTGGTAATATTTCCTTTTCAAATTACATAAAGAAAGCTGGTTAGGCGTACAAATGTTGTCGATGATATCATTCCCTTTCTGGAGTCCGAACAAATGATATCATATGCCAGCCCTTCAAACCGGCCTAACTATTTATTAAATGTTAGTTTAGAAAGAGCTGATCTGGTTTTGGCAATTTCAAGATAACGTAAGGGAACTAATAACTGCATCTGTACTTTTAATATTGTTCATTGTATTTATACTCATGTATCCCTCCACCTTAACTACCCTTCATCTTAATCATAATCACCTATCCCTCCACCTTAGCCATCCTCTTTATGCAACCTTACAATCCACATGGCCTGTCTCTCCATCATACGTATCTCATTTCATCTCTTCCTCCACTTCACTTATCCCTCCACTTCACCTAAAATCCATTTCACATATCCTTCCACCTCGCCTATCCCTCCACCTCGCCCGTCCCTTCGCCTCGCCTATCCCTCCGCCTCGCCTACCCCTCCACTTTGCCTATCCTTTCACCTCGCCTATCACTTCACCTCACCCATCCCTTCATCTCACCTATCCCTCCACCTCATCTTTCCCTCCACCTCACCTATCCCTCCGCCTCACATTCTCCTCCAGCTCAACTACCCCTCCACCTCACCTAACCATTCACCCTACATAGTCCTCCGCCTCACCTCTCCCTCCACCCCATCTTTTCTTCCACTTCACCTCTCCCTTCACTTCATCTAGTCCTCCACCTCAGCTATTCACTTGCTTCATTACCTGTCTCTCTCCGGCCACTTAGCATATATATTACCTTGCGGGTGTTTGCAGGGGTGTGGATGCGCAACAACATTTCACTGCCCTGATAATATCCACACTTTCATAACCTTTCACGCTAAGTTCACCTTCCTCAACCTTCCACACACTATAATCTTCCACACTACAAGCTTCCACATCACAACCTTCCACACCACAAACTTCCATATCACAATTCTCCACATCACAGCCTTCCACACCACAACCTTCTACACCACAGCCTTCCACATCACAGCCTTTCACATCACAGCCTTCCACACCACAACCACATCACAGCCCTGCACATCACAGCCTTCCACATCACAACCTTTACACCATAACTTTCTACATCACAACTTTCCACACCACATACACTTCACAACCATCCACACCACAACCTTCCACAACACTTACACACAACATTTCTCATAATATAATCCACAAAACTATGAAATTCGCTCTAATCAGCTCCAGCAATACGAGCACTTAGGAGAACGATGAAATATAACGTTACAAACTCGTAATACGCAACAAAACAAAATACACACGTAAAAAAGACGATGAAAGTATATAATATCAATCAAATCACCATCCGGTAATTGCCACAGTGATTGGAATGATGCAACACTGAGATGGGAGTGGACAAGTGAATGATGGAATTTTAACTGTTCACTTGCGAGTTTTGAGCTAACTTACTTGGAAGTTTAAAATATCGGCACTGATAATTTCCGCAGTACTGTATTACCATAAATTATGTTTAAAATAGAAAATATGTGAAAATTGCTTTGAGTAATCAAGTACTTGCTGAAAAATGCTACGTTTCGATTTAGCCGTAATGAGGAAAGTTCAGTATCGAAGACGGTCCATCTTTTCAGTGTCTGAGAAAATGCTTATAATCTTCCTTATTTATGGTTAAATCGAAGCATAACACTGTCAAGCAAATATCTTATGTCATGGCTACTTTCACACGATATTCATCTACTTAAAACGTGATTCGTTCTGATAATATGAAAATCGTCAATGCATATATTCTGAACATTCTTGTAGCCCAATACTTACAACTGGTCAATTGTGCAAGTGGACAGAAGTGGATGTACAACTTGGGAGGTCAATGATGAACAAGGGAAAGAAAGCTGGGGCAAGGACAGCATTGAGGAACACCACCATTAAGAGCTTTACATAAATAACACTGGGCGTCTACAGCAACAGCTATAAAAACGAATAGAGAGGGATATCAGAGTGAAGGCACAAAAAAAGAGAAATACTGTAGCGACCATAGGGGTGCAGTTTGAAAATTAAACGATTTGTGCCGATTTCGCTGAACATCTCTGAGATGTCCAGGCCAAAAGCAAAGGTTTATCGATATCATGAGAAGGAGAAAAACCAGGATTCTGAAAAGAGTGTTTAAAAAAAAAAATCAGGTAAAATGTTAGTTCCATTAATTAGGACAATGTTCTGGTACAGAAAAGAAGTAAAAATTTATCAAAACCTAATTTGAAAATTATTAACATCTATTAAAACTCTGCTGCACATTCTCTCTCCAACCTGCAGATTTTTTTTTTAGTCATGTGATTTACACATCTGTTCACGGAAAACAACTCAATCTTATCTTACAGTGTAGACAATGCTTTTTATATATACATATACAGTATTTTTATGTAACAACGGTATTTGTTTTCCATTCATAAAAAGGCTGTTCTTGAGTAAATCTGGACATAGTTTTAATTAACGTCTGTACACTGAATTATTAAAATGGTCAGCTGTTTTGTTGTAGATCAACCTCAGTCTGTCTGGCCGAGCACACACACTAACCACATGCAAGCAACCGCCCTTGCAGGGCCGTCCTGTGCAGTGAACCAATGTTCCTTTGCGGTTGACAGCGTCTCGCCACAGCGAGGCGAGGGGAAAAGTGGAGGTTTGGTTCCTGGGTGATGCCACATTTGAGTCTCTCACTCTAGCTGACAAGGGCACCATTGTAAGTTCCACCTCGCCCCGTGATCTGGTTATAAGGTCACCACCCTGCTTAGTAAATGGTCTCCTGGGTTACACGAAATTATTAAACTTGTTACTCAGTGCAGAGCCACCTGAAGAGAAAAGAAGGGTAGCTAATTAAAAGTGACAGGAAGGAAAGGAGAAGTGGGAAGAAAGAAGGGTAGACACAAAAAAGGAATGATAATGGTGAAGGAAGAAGTAGGCAGCACTCCATCATGTGAGTGGATGATGGTCGCCACCACCTAACACTGTAAGATCAATACACAGAGCAAGATTAAATTATTGGGGTTAATGTGTGACCAATACAACATGATACAAGACAGAAAACATTATAAGAGTCAAAATGTTAACTGGCAGATGGTACATTATTTTTCTTTGTCTATTAGGAACTGCGAGGGCCAAAGGATGGTGAGAAAGGCGCTTGTTTCGTCGTGTTGGAGATGCACAAAACATTTCTGCATGTTCAAGAAAAATTATAACACATCATGTCTTGCGCAAGAAGTTTGCAGAGAAAATTTGCTGTTTGCAAGAAAGAAGCTGGAGAGAAAGTACCAACGTGTTCAAGGCGAGAGTTGCAGTGGACAGGGGAGGAAGGAAGGATGCGTTTCGTTGCGTGCAAGAAGAAAGCAATTGTGAATGCAACAAAGAATCCGGTTCCGCGTCTCGGAAAAGGACGAGAGATATTCCTCCACTCAGGGCGAGCGGTCAGGGGCTGGAAATCGTAAATGTTTGGGTGGCATTCTCGACGACGTAAATGTTTGGCCGGCATTTTCGAAAGACGCAGCTTTCTCGAGGTCAGGGATATTTGTTCTGTGGCATTTTTAAAGACGTAAATGCTTGGGAAGCATCACGAAGGACGTAAATGTTTAGATGCATTTTAAACTATGTAAATGTCTAAGAGGCATTTTCATAATGGGTAATTGTTTGGATGGCATTTTCGAGGATGAAATTTACAGAGTGGCATTTTTTTTACGACGTAAATATCTCGACGTCCCAACTATTTATTTAGACGGCATTCTCACTGAGCTAGTGTTCGGGTGGCACTACTGAAGACATACGTGTTCGGGTGGCATTATTTAACACGTGTGGCATTTTCAGGGACGCATCATTCGGAGTCGTTAATACTTGTATGGGTGGCATATTCATGGACGGCGGCATTTTCTAAGTCATAGCTATTTGCTCGGGTTGTCAAGGACGAAAATGTTTGTGTAGCACTCACGAGGATGGTAATGGCTGCATGACATTTTCAAGGTCGTAAAAATTTTGTGTGGCAACACTGGGATCGTAAATATATTGTCGACATCCATTAGGTCGTTAACCCCTCCAGTAAGGGAGGTCTTGAGTAAAATTGTCCTTAGTTAGCGTCATTCATCATATCGAACATCTTTTTTTGCCCAATCAGGAGCGTAGTGGTCCGTGGCTAGACGAGTCAGCCTCGCTCGTCCATGAGAGGCGTTTTATAGTTGAGTAATAAATCCCAACCACCCATCCGATTTAAACCATTGCAGGTACCATCAGGTTGAAGCGCCTTAACCCACTAGACCACCAAGCATGAAGTACAAGGATTTCTTATAAAGAAAGATATCGCACAGGGCTGGTTAATATTTACATGGCACTGACGCGGTGTCAAAAAAGGCGGCGACACGATGTGGGAGGAACACCTACCATGAATAAAATATAGTAGGCAGTCTTGGTTCTGTTATATTGCAGTTGGGTAGTCAAGCAGTGAATCATTCGGATCTTCTTGCTATGTACTGTATGTACGGTAAGTCTTGCATATGAAAGAGAATCATCATCATCATCATCATGATCATCATCATCATCATCACCATCAATCATCATCAACCCTCCTCTCTCTCTCTCCACTCTTCGCTCACCCTCACTATCCTTCCTTACACTTTTCAGATTTCCTCTCTTTCCTCCCTCCCTCCCC
>JAGKTI010008170.1:0-12690 GCA_018397915.1 Birgus latro | reverse complement strand
TGTGACAGGAAAGGTGCTTTAAAATTTTTCTGTTAAGAATTGACTCGAAAACTTTTGATACGCAGGATGTTAAAGCAATTGGACGATAGTTAGAGGGTTGGGAATGGTCACCCTTCTTTGGGACTGGCTGAATGAGAGCAAACTTCCAGCAAGAAGGAAAGGTACAAGTTGAGAGACAAAGGCGAAAGAGTTTACCTAGGCAGGGTGTAAGCACAGAAGCACAGTTTTTGAGGACAACAGGAGGGACTCCATCAGGACCGTATGCCTTTTTAGTATTGAGGCCAGTAATGGCAGAGAACACATCAGCTGAAGAAATTTTAATGTCAGACAATAGGAAGTCAGAGGGGGGAAGTGATGGAGGAATAGCACCGGAATCGTCTAAGGTGGAATTGGAGGAGAAAGTCTGAGCAAAGAGATCTGCTTTATCAGTAGAAGAAATAGCTACAGAGCCATCAGAGTAGAAAAGAGGAGGGAAGGATGATGAGGTAAAGTTGTTAGAAAGGTTTTTGGCAAGGTGCCAGAAGGAGCGAGAAGAGTTCGAGTTGGAGAGTTGGGAACATTTAGCACGGATAAAATTGTTTTTAGCCGAGCGAAGAACAGACTTAGCACGATTCCGGGCAGAAATATATAAAAGGTGTGATTCAGGGGTGGGTTGGCTCCGGTACCTCTTATAGGCCCTCTCCTTGTTGCGGACAGCATTAGAACAAGCGTGATTAAACCAAGGCTTTCTTGCATTAGTCAGAGGATATGAGAAAGGAATGTATGCTTCCATGCCCGAGAGAATAACCTCCGTAACGCGCAAGGCACACTCAGATGGCTCCCGGCCATGGAAGCAATAATCATTCCATGGAAAATCAAAGAAGTACTGCCTGAGGGCCTCCCAATCTGCAGCTCCAAAGTGCCACAGGTGGCGTTTCTTTGGAGGGTCCACAGGCCGTACTGGAGCGATTGGACATGTTAAGGTAATAAGATTGTGATCGGAGGACCCAACGGAGAGAAAAGATGAACAGTGTAAGCAGAAGGATTAGTTGTTAGGAAAAGGTCAAGTATGTTGGAACTCTCTCCAAGGCGGTCAGGGATATGGGTAGGGTGCTGTACAAGCTGCTCTAGGTCATTAAGGATAGAAAAGATGTAGGCTTGTTCACCAGGTGAATCAGTTAAAGGAGAGGAGAGCCAAAGGTGGTGGTGAACATTGAAATCTCCTAGAATGGAGATTTCAGAGAAAGGAGAAATGGATAGAATGTGTTCCATCGTAGAAGTAAGATAGTCAAAGAATTTTTGATAGTCAGTGGAATTAGGAGATAAGTAAACAGCACAGATATATTTAGTCAGAGAATGACAGGAAAGCCGAAGCCAGAGAGCAGAGAATTCAGAAGAATCAAGTTCAGGAACACGAGAGCAAGATAGATCGTTGCGTACGTATACGCAACAGCCACCTTTGGCTTTGAAACGAGAATAGAGAAAGTAGGAGGATACAGAAAAGGGTTTGCTGTCAGTTGCCTCAGACAGCTGAGTCTCAGTGAGAAAGAGAAGGTGAGGTTTAGAGGAGAAGAGGTGGTGCTCAACAGCGTGAAAGTTAGAGGAAAGGCCGCGAATGTTACAGAAATGAAGAAGAAGTGAGTCAGACAGTGGTTCCAGGCAGCTCCTTGATTCGTCACCGGGAGAGGGGCGGATGGTGGGGGCATTTATGGTCCCCCCCCCTGGGGACTCCGAGGCATGATTTTTATTTGCCATTTTGAAAATTTTGAAAAGGAAGTGTAGTGTGTAGCGTGTATGTAGTTTGGTGTTGACAGTTAGAGAAACTTGTATTGGAGAGCATGCTGGTCTACTCTCTGTGTAACTGAGACACTGAAAAAGTTCAGCAAAGGAGGATGGTCAGGAACAAGTCCTGAGGGCTGATGAAACAGGAGCTCCAGCTCTCCCTGTCATCAGCTTTCCATCCTCCCTGGGAGTACTGCCCTGCTCGACTGGTGCTACAGTCTCCTCACCCTAAAAACAGAGGAGGGGGTCCCTAGTCCCCTCCCCTGCCCCTTTTAGTCGCCTTTTACGACACGCAGGGAATACGGTGGCGGAATTCTTCCTAACACAACCTGGCCGCACAGTAGTACACCCCACAGCGCGGCCAGATTGCGTCCCCCCCCGCCACAGGAGGGGCTGTATAGATAAAAGTAGCAGGTTAGTATACAGTGTAGCAGAAGTTGCTTACAAGATTGTGAAGTAGAGTCAGTTGAATAAGATATAGGGTCATATTATAAGCTTTGAAGATGTAATACCTCTTCCATAGCCCTATTTTTATGCAGCCCCGGGCTCCTATGCTCCTCTGTGGGGTGACATAGGATTGGATAATGAATGAATGAATGAATAAACTTCACCAATGGTAAACTGGTCATATAAGTCATATTTAAGAGAATGTGAAGGTGTAATATGCAGAACTCATAAATCACTGTGGAAGAGGTACGGTACTACAAAGCCTCCTTTGCCCCTGAGAACATGGACCATACACAAAAGTTTTCTCTTGTGTTGAAAAGCAATACTTATGCCTCCTAGAGAACTGTCATTACTGCAGTAAGATATGGTAATAATTGAGTGTTTGTTTGTTTTTGTTTTTTTTTAATGCAAGGAAGAAGGAACCAAAGGCCAGGGCCCGCATACTGTTCCTTCCAAGAAAAAGTAAAAACAATACAAAGGAGAGCCAAATTCAAGATCCAATCATTTCGAGATGCCTGGACACACTGCGTTTGAAAGATTGGAGATCATAGGAAGCAGGGAATACAGACAGAGGGAGACAGTTTCAGAGTTGACCAGTTGCATAAATGAAGGACTGGGAGTAATGGTTAACTCTTGCATTAGAGAGTTGTATAGCATAGTTTTGGACATTAATATTGATTTACTTCTTTGCCATAAATAAATAGCCAGTGAGCAGTGGTGTATGAAATGCAGTGATGCAGTCGTGGGATCCCAGCAGACCTTATCAAATTATTATGCAAGAGTTTCATAACTGTTCAGCCAGAAAGTGGAGCAATATTCATATCTGCAACTGTACATTACAAGTACTGTATTCAGAATCTGATTCATTTATATTTGTACATTTTAAGTATCATGTAAAACTATCTTTATTGTTCAGCGACTCTAATAGATTGCTGAATTGTTCATTCAGGTTGCTGAACTGTGCAGTTCAGTCACTATGTTTCTCATGTACACTATGTTCTTTCCTGACAGCCCACATAGCTTTCTGCGGTGAGCTGTTTGAGTTGAAGTTCACCCTGCCCTTTGTTGACTTCTTGCCTGAGACCGTCCTTCTCAAGTTTATCATCATGGTACAGTTGTTGTTGTTTTTGTTGTTGTCGTTGTTGCCCTGGGGTCATTTGAATGTGATACTAGTGGACTGCAGGCTGTTTTTTTTTTTTTTTTAATGTGTCTGACTCTGGGCATAGGCTTCACAGCCTGCTCTCAAGGCCCATCAGTCCTTCTACATAACATACACCTCTACACGTCACCACTTCGGCGCTAACACCCACCGTCCATATTGAATACATGCTAGGGCTGTCTCATACAGGGCTGGTGTATTGGTATTGGCGGGGGTATTTTTACGACATGTTGACGGGTCTTCTGGTAGATCAGTAAAGCCTGGTTTAATGAAATTCAAATTGCTAAACTGTTCCCTGCCTCAGCGGGGATTTGAACCTAGGTCCGTTAGGACTGCAGACCACCTCTCACATGACTTCAGAGATGGACTCCCATGGGAGATGTTGTATGCTGATGATTTGGTGTTGATTGCAGAGAATGAAAAGGAGGCAGTGGAAAGACCTAGGAAGTGGAGAGATGATATGGAGCACAAGGGCTTTAGGGTAAATGCAGATAAAACAAAAGTTATGATATCTAGGGTTGGTGGCAGTACAGTCAAAGAAGAGGGAGAGTGGCCATGTGCAGTTTGCCACAAAGGTGTGGGAAGTAATTCCATCTTGTGCAGTGTTTGTGATGAATGGATGCACAAGAGTTGTAGTGGTATTAGAGGTTGACTGCGAGATAATGCTGATTTTATGTGTGCGGCATGTCAGGGAGAGAAGGTGGAAATTGTTAGGGGTGAAAGGATTGGACTTGCTGTGAGTCTCATGAGTGTGTGGAGGAGTTTATTTATTTCGGAGACATGTTACGTGCTGGAGGTGGGGCTGGAGGTAGCTCAGTTGCTAGGGTGAGAAGTGGTTGGAAAAAGTCCTGGGAGCTGTTGCCTCTCCTGACATTCAGAGGACTCTCCCTACTTGCTAAGGGGTCTTTGTATGCAGCATGTGTTAGGAGTGTGATGCTGTATGGTAGTGAGACCTGGGCAGTAAAGGAAGAGGATATCAGCAGGGTGGAACATACAGGAATGACAATGATTAGGTGGATGTGCAGTGTGTCCCTGCGTGCAAGGCCTGGGGGGGCTGGGTTTACGATGGAAGGGTTGAGAGGTAGGATGAGACTGGAATGTATTGGTGTTATGATGAGGAGAGGTAGACTGAGATGGTTTGGGCATGTGGAGAGGATGGGGGATGATAATTGGGTGCAGAAGGTGACAAGTGTTAATATTGGGGGAGGGGTAGACCGAGAAAGACATTGGACGAGGTCATTAAGTGTGACCTCAAGGTTAAGGGACTGAACAGTGAGGCTGCGTGGAGAGCTGCCATTAGGTGACCAAGGCCGATGCATGCAGGCATGTTGGGGCCTTCAAAAACGAAACAAAACGAATCGATGATGATGGGGTGGGGTGATAAAGGAAAATAGGTTTGTGATGATGATGGGATGGGGTGATATAGAAAAATAGGTTTATGGTGATGATGATGATGATGGGATGGGGTGATACAGGAAAATAGGTTTATGATGATGATGGGATGGGGTGATATAGGAAAATAGATTTATGATGATGATGGGATGGGTTGATATAGTAAAACAGGTTTATGATGATGATAATAATGATGATGATAAAAGGGAAATAAGTTTATGATGATGATGATGGGATGAGGTGATAAAGGGAAATAGGTTTATGATAATGATGGGATGGGGTGATAAAGGAAAACAGATTTATGATGATGATGATGATACTATGCCCTCAAAACTCAGCCATAAGTAATTAAGAATCAAAGTCCAAGCAGAAAGTCTTCCATTACTATACATATATTACACATCTCGGATATTATTTCTTCAAACAGTTTCCAGGAACTGTTGGGAAGTAGTTAGTTGGTTTTGGCCCTTAGTTCAGCATGCAGCTTATAGAAACATTAGGTGTACCATGGCAAATCTCAGTATGGGGGATTCCTTAGAAGGAAGCATGGCATCATTTGACTGCTTGATTGATTGTATTGTGTGGTTTGAGAGGCTGCATCACCTTGAGGGCATAGTAGATATTTGTTGCTATATTTTGTTTTGAAATTGAAGCAGAGAAGGATTGTGGTTAAGGTGATAACAGGGAATTGGGTTAAGATGATGATGATGATAATGTGAGTATTTGTGTTTAGGGTGAAAATGTGGATCTGAGTCTGTACCTACCACCCTCCAACACCTCAAGCAACATCATCACTGCCCTTGATCGCAATGCCCATCTTATTCACAAGGAGGACCGCCCCAAGCTGGCCTTCTCACCGGACAAGTGGAGAAAATTCTGCAAACTGAGGTAGGTACAGACCAAGTTATGAAGAGTCCTATCATGTCTGGGAGGAGTAAATGAGTGGTGCTTGATTTGGATGCCTTCACATGGTGTTACTGATTTAATAGGCACCACTACTGCTCAGTAAATGTCCGTCAGTTATTGAATGATGGATATTAATGGTAATGATGATGATGATAGATGATAATGATGGTGGTATTTTATAATTTCCTAATGTTGATGGTTAATGATACACGACAGTACACCCCACCCTCGGCTATCACTCCTAATTGGTGCCGCCATGGCTGCGTTATAGCCGAAAACGCGATTCCCGAAGTGAAGAACTCATGGTAATAATTCTAATTGGTGCCATGACCTTAATATTTACCCCTAAGATACCCGTTTTGTACCACATAATAACATATTATAATAAAAAAATGAGCATACTGTACAGACTTTATCGGCATGCTCCACTGTTTATAAATAAAGAAGATGGCGGCTGCTTCAGCTGTGTACTGCAAGTGCTCCAACTGTGGACTTTTTTCACTTCTATGAGGAGGTTGATGTATCTATCTATCTATCTATTGCCAGACACCTCAATCCCGCACGGGGTGGCCACAAACAAATCGCCTCCACGTCACTTTGTCCCCTCCCATTTCACTACCACGCTCCCAACTCACACCCCCCTCTCTCATATACCTCTCCACTCCATCCCTCCATCTCATCCTCAGCCTCCCCCTCCCTCTCACCCCCTCCACCTCACTCACATACACTCTCCTCATCAGTCTTTCACTCTCCATCCTCTCCACATGCCCAAACCACCTCAACATGTTTCTCCTAACACTTCCCATCACGTCCTCAACCACACCACAACACTCCTTCACTTCCTCATTTGTTAGTCTGTCTCTCCATGTGACTCCACACGCTCCTCTCAAAGAACTCATTTCCACTGCTGTCACTCTTGACTTCTGTCCTTCCAACAGGGTCCAAGCTTCACTTCCGTATGTTAGAGTTGGTATCACAATACTGTCATGTAACAACTTTTTCACTTCCATGCTCACCTCCCTGTTTCTTATCGCTGCTTTCAACGAACCAGCAACCTTCCTTCCCTGCTGCACCCTTTCGAGCACTTCACCCTCCAGACTTCCATCCTTACTCATCACACTGCCCAAGTACTTAAATTCACTCACATTCTCCATATCCCTCCCATCCAATCTCACTGTACATTCTTTGGCTTCACTCCTTTCGAAAACCATCACTTTACTGTTCCCTACATTCACCTTTAGAGTCCGTTTCTTACATACTCTCCCAAACTCATCTACCAAGCCTTGCAGCTCCCCTTCGTCTTTGCTCAAGAACATAGTATCATCTGCAAACAACAGTACAGGGAGTTTCCAAACACTGCCCTCTCTCACTAGTGCCGCTCCAACATCCACTGCCCGACCTTGTATCTCTTTTATAACCCCATCCATGTACAGATTGAACAACCATGGAGACATGACACATCCTTGTTTCAATCCAACCTTCAAATGGAAAGATTCACTCAGTTTGCCATCCACATGCACTGCAGCCTTAGCACCCTCATACATACTCTTCACTGCCTTCAACAACTTCCTGTCCACTGCATATATTCTTAATACCTTCCACAAACCTTGTCTATCCACCCTGTCATATGCTTTCTCCAGATCCATGAAGGCTGCATACAACTTCTTGCCCTTCTCTAGAAACTTTTCCACTAAAGATCTAAGAATGAATATCTGGTCTACACAATCTCTTCCCTTCCTAAAACCTCCTTGTTCTTCTCCAACTAATTGCTCTGTAATTTCCCTAACTCTGTCAATAAGTATCCTACCATATACTTTTCCTATTACACTGAGAAGGCAAATGCCCCTATGATTACCACACACTGCTTTTTCCCCTTTTCCTTTGTACAGAGGAATAATTATACCTGACTTCCAATCCTCTGGGAGTGTACCCTCCTCCCAAGCCAATCTGCACAACTTCCACATCCATTCTATTACTATCTCTCCCCCATGCTTCAGCATTTCACCACACACTCCATCAATTACTGGGGCTTTCCCCATTTTAACTTTCTTCATTGCTTCCACCACTTCCATCCTGGTGATTTCTTCCTCTCTTCTCACAACCCTCCTTCTCCCTGCCATTCCCCAGCCACTTATACTTGCATTTCTTTCATTCTCTGTGTTCAACAGTTCATTAAAGTGTTCTCTCCATCTGTTTACTTTTTCTCCCTTCTCTACTAATAATCTACCATTTTTATCTTTCACACCCCGACTGACTTCGTTGGCACCCTGTCTAGCTCTCTTTACCTCCTTCCAGAACATTTTCTAACATTGCCTCCACTTTGCACTCAAATTCCTTCCAAATTCCTCATCCACTCTCTTCTTACTCTCTCTTACTAATCTTTTCACCTCTCTCCTCCTCACTACATATAACTCTCTCGTCCATCTCTCAGCTTCTTCGACGCCCCTGTTCCTCATCCACTCATTATATGCTTTCTTCTTTTGTGCCACAGCCTCTCTCACCTCTTCAGTCCACCATACTGTTCCCTGAACCCCTTTTCGACTTCTCTTCACCCCACACACCACCTCAAATGCTGCACAGATTTCTTCTGCAAATACCTTGCACACACCTTCCACGTCCCCGATCTGCTCCAATCTATATTTACCCAGTCGCTCCTCCACTTCCCTTTTTTATTCAGCCTTTATTCCATCCTCTTGTAACTTTTCTACCCTCCTTGTAACAAATACTTCCTCCTGTCCTTCCCTTCTTCTCTTCCTCCATCTTGTTTGGATTCTGATTCTGGCCACCACCAAGTGGTGGTCAGAACTTCACCAAATTCATTGTATTAAGTAATGAAACATTTAAGAGTCTTTGGGTATACTGTAGTGACTAGTTTATAGGTTTGTTTGTAAAACCGCTATGAAAGTGTTGGTGATGAAGCACCTATCTCTAAGCCAAGATGAAGTATAAGGCCTCCCATCATCATCGTCACGTATATAAAAGTGGTTATTAATGTATTATAGTGGAGTTTTATTCACACTTGAGCATACAGACTTTATCAAATGAACTTCTTCAATCACTGCTTGAGTAGCATCCTCCACCATCTTGAATGTTTTGGTTTGTCAGCTGATGTGTCCACTTGGCCAAGCTTTTTTTCGCTCAGTCCACAAGGCTGGTGCGTGATATCAGGCATTTAGTGCGTGATAAAGGAATTTGGGTAGGTTTTTTATACATGCGTGGTAGCGGAACGCGCGATAGCCGAGGGTTGGGTGTATTGTGACACCAACTCTAATGTATAGAAGTGAAGCTTGGACCTTGTTGGAAGTTCACAAGTCGAGAGTGAGAGCAGTGGAAATGAATTACAGTATTTGAGAAGAGCATGTGAAGTTACATAGAAAGACAGACTGACAAATGAGGAAGTGAAGGAGCATTCTGGTGTGGATGTGATAGAAAGCATTAGGAGAAATACATGGAGGTGGTTTGGCCATGTGGAGAGGATGAAGAGCGAGAGACTAATGAGGAGACTGTATGTGAGTGAGGTGGAGGGGAGAGAGGGAGGGGGAGGCCAAGGATGAGATGGAAGGACAGAGTGCAGAGGTATATGAGAGAGAGGGGTGTGATCTGGGAGCAGGGCAGTGACATGGCAGGGGACCAGGCAACATGGAGGCAATCTGTTTGTGGCCACCCCTTAAAGAGCTAGGGCCTCTGGCAATAGATAGGAACATAGATGATGATTGTTAATAGTAAGAAATTATGAGAATATTAGTAATGCTAATGATGGATGGCATGAACCGGAGGAGGGCGGCGTGATGACAGAAGAGAGAACATGGAGGCAATTTATTTTGTAGCCGCCCCTCCTAGAAATAAAATATCTGCTCTAGATACATAGATAAAAACAATGATGATGATGTTAAATCTATGGTCTGTGAGTGCCTCTACTGTAAAAGCAGAAGGGGTCCTTCACCTTAGGAGAAAAGAAAAAAAGGCTCATGAGTGAAAATAGATCCGTGAGGAAAATAGGTCAGGGGGAGAACAGGTCTATGAAGGAAAATAGATCCTTGGAAGAAATATAGGTTGATGGGGAAAATTGGGTGATGGTGGAAGACATGTACAGTGGATCCCCGGTAAACGAAAACCCGATAAACGAAAATTCAGTGGTACAAAAGTGATGAATATAGGACAAATTCCACTATACGAAAGGTATCTGTCTTGATGATATGAAAAACGACACGAAAGGAAAGATGAAAAATTCAAAATGGGCGCGTTGCACAGCGCCACACTTGCTTGCGGCGAGGCTGTCACAACAATAACAAGACCATTCACCATCAGGACTTTTCAGCGTCAGGACAATTCCCCGTCATTTATTAACATATCAGTTAATTTAGCAAGTATATTAGTTTTCAAGTTATATGAGTTATAAAGCTGATGGTGGTTTATTCTTTTAATAATAAATGTAAAATATGGCATCAAATAGTTGGTATAAAAAAAAATAAATAAATATATTGAAACATGAATCAGGTGACTCATGCCCCGCATGCCATTGTCTAGGCAACTCACCTGTTACCAGTGGCCTCGCCAGTAAAGACATGTCATGCCACGGTATAAAATTCAAGGCCAGAGTGATTCCCCAATCGATGACAACGTGGAGGACAAAGTTTACATAGCGTTAGAGGAAGAAACAGTTAGAAATGATGATCAGGTAATGTCGCCAAAAAAGGTGCAGTATGTTGATGTGTTTGGTGAGTGAAACAATGCTTATATTGCCTATATTACTGTGTGAAAACCAATATATTCTTGTTTCATTCATTCATTCATTATCCAATCCTAAGTCGCCCCACAGAGGAGCGTAGGTGCCCGGGGCTAGGCAAGTTGGTCCTGACATTTAAGATGAGAGTGACCAGCCTCACTCATCCCTGAATGGCATTACGTGAGCAGTAAACCCCAATCACCCCGTGGATATAAACCTTCACTGGGTCAATCCAACTGAGAGCACCTCAATTACCCACTGAACCACCAGGTGCCATAATTTGGTTACATGGTTACCACCCAGCATAGTAAGTGGTTTCTGGGTGTACAGGAAACCATTTGGCTTGTCACTCAGTGTAGAGTCACCCACAGGCAGAAGGACGAGGAAAGAATGTAGGAAAGAAAGACAGAAGAGGGAGTGTAAAGTCACCTGTAAGCAGAAGGACAAGGAAAGAATGAAGGAAAGAAAGACAGAAGAGGATTGAAGGAAAGAAGGATGGAGGAGTACTACATATAAATTCGTACCAAATAAATAAATAAATGAATAACTATTATAAGTGGTTTGGAAGTTACCCTCCCATAGATCACATTTTCTCTGGAGCCAGGGCCCATAGAAAACACAGCGAATGTGAGGGTATTCTTACCTGTAGCAGCATTTTAAAGGTCAGGTGAGCGATTTCTCTATGAATTTTCAATGTTTCTCATAACAAGGGGAGGTTTTTGCCAAAAAAATAGAAAATCTGCCGGGACTGGGGGAGGTAATTGGTTAAGAATCTGCTGGGATGGGGCGGGTTAACGTAAGGCTACATATGAGACATTGGCATTTATATAAATGCCTAATAACCTTAAGTGAATGATCGACATACTCAAAAATTATACAAATAATTTTCATATTATGTCTACTTTCTCAGCTAATCAATCAATGTCAACCTACTGCATCCAAAAATTACAATAAAAATTACTAAATACAACTATTTGAGATGCCAGGTTATAATTCAAAGTCGACTACAGTTAGGCAGAAATAAGTTAATTATTGACTACAAGTGCAAATTATAAACTAATATCCAAACCTACACTGTTCATTGAACATAGACCTTGATAGTTCCCCATGAAAATAGTTATTATAGTATTAATCAATTAATATTAAGTACAGTAATCTCCCTATTATTCGGACACCCAATATTCGGACCACTCAATACTTGGACATCGTGGGCTGTCCACCCCCCAAACTGCCCAAAAATTCGAAAAAATTTGAAAAAAATCTGATTTTTTGGGACCGCGTCAGTTTGAATTTCCCCCGCGCGCCGATCGGCTGTGTTTACACGCGTGGCACCTGTCTGTCCATCCCATTTCCTGCTCTGCTGCTGCCTCGTGAACAGCTCCGACAATGGCGGCTAAAGGGATTGCTTTTGTGGTGATACCGTACCTCCTGCAGGGCTTGATGCTGCTCTTTACCTTCTTCATCATGTTTGATGATGGCCCTGCCTCCTGAGAAGAGGAAGAAAGTGGTTCTGACTCTGGAGAAGAAGAGGGAAGGGTATTGGAAAAGGTGGACGCCGGGTGGCCGACATCACGGATTCGTCGTGAATTCAATCTCCCTCGCTCCACCTTGTTTGATATCAAGAAGTCCCGAAACAAACTACAGCAGTACACAGCTGATTTTGCTTCGAAGACCAAACAAAACGTGGAGAGGAAGGTGATGTTTAGTCCTGAGTATGCAGACATTGACTTATCCTCGCTGATTTGGTATCAACAACAACGTGCTGCTGGTGTGTTGGTACGTGGAACGGAACTGAAAGCTGCTGCTGCTGAGAAGTTTGCAAGGCTCCAGGACTCGTCACTAGACCACACGGGAATTTACTGTTATGTACAGTGCAGTGAAGTGATGTGATCCCAGTTATGCAGAAAAAACGTTGTGGAAGGTGTTGGTGAGAAGTGCTGGTGATTGTAAATTGCGAAGGTGTGTGTGGTGCAATTTCTTCGTGTCAAAGTCTGAGATGATAGAGCGAGTTATACATCAGGACGGTGGCTTCTTTTTCGTAAACACCCTAACGTCATCAAAATTCCTTGTTTTGTTCTTTCCATATCATTAATCTCATGCATAAACTGTGTGCAAGATGATTTCCATAATGATTTTCATGTCTAACCTGTTTTCAGCATGCTGTAAATGTGTTAAAAAATATCCCTAAATGTTAATCATAATTTCCTGCTTTCAATTAAATTTTTTCATGCATGGTTTTAAGTGCACCAGCTATGAAAAAGGTGAATGCCAGTGAATTTCATGTCCGGTCATAACCTAA
>JAGKTI010008169.1:17829-32387 GCA_018397915.1 Birgus latro | reverse complement strand
CTGAATTTTCTGTCTTACCGAATTATCACCCCCCCAAAATTGCTAGGACAATACCTATTACTTGTCCTTTCAACACTAAATTAAAGGAGCATATATAAATAAGTTACAACAAAAAAACAATTTAGTGCATTTAATATACCTTTAACCCCTTCAGTACCGGGTGTATTTTCATTTTGTTCTTGCTGCCACCAGACGATTTTATTCAGTGTAGGGAGGATCTGCAGAAGTGCACGGGGTTGGTACAACCTTCGTTAACCCCTTCAGTACTAAAGTCCAGTCCTGAGTGCCATAAAATCGGCTGGTGGAAGCGTAAATAAAGTAGAAATAGACGTCACGGTACTGAAGTGGTTAATTGGTAGAAAATCATTCACAGAGGCAGCACAGACCCGTCGGTAGCGTGTTGGAGATGGATTTTCACCCCCCAAATTGCAGAAACAATACTTATTACCTGACTTTTCAACACTAAAGAAAAGGAGCATATACAGTGTATAAATGAATAAAGAAAGACAAGAAAGAAACAATTCAGTGCACCTACTTTACCTTTCATTAGAGAAGTACAGATCCGTCGGCAGTTTGTGTTGGAGACAGGTGGTTGCGTTCACAATTTAACGTAACATTCTAAACAGTACCAAGTATTTATTTCACTGAACATTAAGAACTAAACTTAAATGTAATCACTATAATAGACTGCAATGTAACACTTGCAGTAATAATAGTACTGAACTTTAATCATGATCACTTAACGCTACATCACACGCACACATTTTCTTTTTTATTTTTAACTTCATTCTTTTATGACTAGAGGTGCCAGTATCACTTCTTTTACGCTTTGAACCTTTCATGGCAAGGCAGAAGGCAAAAGGAGTGCATTTCTCAGCACTAGATGACAGTAAGAATGGTGAGAGGCAAGCAGCAGACTGGCGCCACATGTCCAACTGGCGCCATTTGTCCCCCTACCTCCGCATTTCGGCCTGCTTACATACGTGGTCTCGGCGTGAGTTTGGCTAATCGAAGATTCCGTCTTCTAAAAGTTCGACTTATGAAGGGTTTACTATATATATATATAAATCTCAGGTGGTAGGTGGGGGCATTCACCATCCACTCACTTGATGTAGTGCTGCTCTCAGGTGTCTGCCCTTTCCTCTCTTCCATCATTCTTTCCTTCCATTCTCTTCTGTCTTTCTTTTCTTCGTTCTTTCCTCATCTCTCTGCCTATGGGTGACTTTACACTACCTCTTCTGTCTTTCTTTCCTTCATTCATTCCTCTTTGTTCTGCCTGTGGGTGACTCTACACTGAGTGACAAGCCAAATGGTTTCCTGTACACCAGGAAACCATTTACTATGCAGGGTGGTAACCATATAACCAAATTTTGGCATCTGATGGTTTAGTGGGTAATTACGGTGTTCCAATTGGATTGAGCCGGTGAAGGTTTATATCCAAGGGGTGGTTGGAGTTTATTGCTCATGTAATGCCACTAAGGGATGAATGAGGCTGATCACTCTCATCCTAAATGTCAGGACCAAGTTGCCTAGTGCTCCTATGCTCCTGATGGATGGATAAATATCTCATCATTCATTCATTCAACACCCAATCCTATGTTGCCCCACGAGGAGCATAGAAGCCCGGGGCTAGGCGAGTTGGTCCTGACATTCAAGATGAAAATGACTAGCCTCACTCATCCCTGAGTGGCATTATGTGAGCAATAAAACCCAACCATCCCTTGGACATAAACCTACACAGGCTCAATCCGACTGGAGTGCCTTAATCACCCAATAAACCACCAGGTGCCAAAATCTGATTATAAGGTTACCACCCAGTATAGTAAATGGTATGTCAAAATGATAAGTTGAAGTTAGGCAAAAACCAAAAATTTTATACCTTGCCATAGAAATATATTAGACAAAAACAAAACTAATAAAGATATATAACTCTGGTTTAAACCATGGAAAAGTACAATTAATTACCTTTACAATGATATATAGTTTACGGCTATTTATGCATGTTACTGCGCGGTAAAGCAAAAGAAAAAAGATGAACAATTTTGTGTGATTCTCAGCCTTATATAGTAGTCGATTAGCGATCTTTTTCTTTGATTGGTTATACTTTTCATGACAGAATGTTGATTTTGGTGTCATTTTAAAGCTGAATAGTTGTACTTTATTGCAGTATGTTCAAAAAAGGAAAACAAAGAAAATAAAAAGTCAAAATGACGGGCTGAAGTTAGGCAACAGCCAAAAATTTTATACCTTGCTGTAGTAAAATACAGTACCGTACTGTACTTGCCAAGAATAAAGTAATAAAGAGACAAAGCCATGAGTCCGACCAGCTGCACAGTACCTGCCATGAATAGGGCAAGCATTCCATGACGTCACGCTCAAGTCTCTTTGTTATGATGCATAAACGAGATTTATGGTGAATACAGTATTTTACAAAGCTATCTCAAAATGACGCATAAACGTGTCATCGGAATCTCTGAGGTTCTTTTTGAAATGACGAGAAAACTCATCATCAGAACCTCAAAGGGTTAATATCCTCACTGTCAACCACTACCTTTCCTTCATCATTCTTCATGCACTTCTCACCTATGATATCCTTGTTTTCCCTCATATAATTTGCTACCTTAAACACCATACTCTTCCTTTCAACACTATTTAGGTTATCCAGAATTTGCCCTGTACACCTCATTTCTTGCCCTACACTTGGCTGCCAAGTATTCCTTTCTGTTACCACCCTTTTCCAATCATGAAGAGTCTTCTTTTCTCCTTACCTGTGGCTTCTACACCCTCATTCCACCACTATGTTACCTTATGTCCTGGAGGGTCCCTTGTCCATCCACACACTGAATCAGTGATCTCATGAGATTGTTCTTGATAGCTCTGTACTGTTCATTAATATCCCTATCAACATCTCCCTGTTCAGCCATTACCTTACTTATCTTGCTATAGAAGGCATCTCTTACTGCTTGGTTTTTCAAGTTCCATAGCTTCCTTCTAGATCCATAGGTTCTTTTCTTCACAACCCATTCTTTAAGCAACATGTCACACACCAATATTTTGTGTTGCTGCACACACTCTTCGCTCCCTTTAACTTTATCATCCCTTGCCAACCTCCTATTAGCCCTCCTGAGCAGGAAATACCGGTAGTCAATCTAGCTACTGTTTCTCCCAGACTCATATGTAATCAGCCTACTCTCTCTATTCCCAAAATGCATGTTTCACACAATCATGTTCAATACCTCCCCAAACCCTATATTCCTTATCATATGCACATTCTCTATGTATCCCTTCATATCTGTCAGCTGCTTCACCCACATGACCATTCAAGTCCCCTGCCAAAACTAAAATCTAATCATCCCCCACACCACTTACCACATGTATCACAACCTCCCAAACTCTCTGTTTCTATATCATCCAGCCAGCCAGGGGAGCATACACTGATGCAATTGAAATCATAAGTTCGAGCAATATTTTTATTGTTATAATACTTTCATTTACTCTCATTATATTCGTGACACATACCACCCATTTAAACTCGACCAGCACACCCACGCCACCGTATCCGACTACACTCTCATGCCAAAGTACCTTATACCAACAGTCTGTTCCTGCAATAATTCTGGTTGAGTCTCCCCTATACCTGACTTCCTGTACACAACCAATATCCACCCGCTTCCTGCTCATCGTCTTTAGAATTTCCCCCACTCTATCCTTCAAACTACCCACATTACATAATGTCACTTTGAACCCCTTGTGTGATTTGATCTCCTCAGGCTTGCTTTTATTATTGTTTTTTCTTCTCATTTTTTGTCATAAATTGGTAAATAAGGAGGAGACAGATAACAGGCCCCACCTGCACAGTCCCAAGACGAGGCATGAGGTCTGGGACCCATAGCTGTGGCCAGTGGTGGTGGCAATGGCCTCAGAGCACCATGACAGGACAGCTACAGGGACAAACTCGTTATTTGGCTATACGGCATTCGGTTACATGGTTACCATCCTGGGTTACAGGAAATCATTAGGCCTGTCATGTAGTGCTGAACCTCCTGAAGTGTGAAGATAAGTACTGTAATAAAATGTGACAGGAAGGATGGGAGAAACAGGAATAGAGGAGGGTAGACACAGGGAAAGAATGACGAGGGTGAAGGAAGAAGTCAGCAGCATTACCGTACACCAAGAGAGTTGGTGATGGCAGTCACCACCTACCACCTGAAAGTGGATGTGCTAAGTTTATGTGTATCAGAATCTGTGTATGTCATCTGCCACCAACAGCGTCCAAATGGATGCAAGCAAACTACTAGCACCCATTTTAAATGTCTACAATGGCATGGGCTTGAACTCAACTCTAGGCACACACACTGAGACATGAATACATTACCATCAAGCCACTACAGCTCCTTACTCTACATATCCAATACTTCAAACATTTCTTGGTGAATTGCATAATGCAGAGCTTGAAGGGTGTCCCTGCAGCTGTCCTGGCAGGGTGCCCCGAGGCCACTACCACAGCCACTGGTAAGCTGGTGGGCTAGGGGTCCCAGATCCATTGCCTGGACCTGGGACTGTGCAATGGGTCGGGCCTTTGGAATGTTCACCCCCTTTATCTTACCGACTATGAACTACAAATACAAGCATCAAAGCAAGCCTGAGGACAGCAAATCACCCAGGGGGTTTAGGGTGGATTCGTGGAATGTGGGAAGTTTGAGGGGAAGAGCGGGGGAAGTCGTTGAGGCATTCAGTAGGAGGTGGGTGGATGTGGCATGTTTGCAGGAAGTCCGGTACAGGGGTGGATCAGCCAGAAAGATTGTTGGGAAGGATTGCTACTATAAGTTGTTTTGGCAGGGGGAAACTGACGGATATGGGGGTGTGGGTGTGTTGATTGCAGAGAAATGGGTGGAATATGTCATGAATGTTATGAGAGTAAGTGATAGGATATTAGTAGTGAAAATTTTGATCGGGCGGAAAATGATTTCAGTTATATCGGCATATGCTCCACAGGTAGGATTGGATGACGCAGAGAAGGATAGATTTTGCGATGATTTAATACATGTAGTAAGTGGTATGGGTGATGATGAGGTAGTGGTTCTGGGAGGGGATTTAAATGGTAATGTGGGTGAAGCAGCTCAAGGTTATGAAGGAGTCCATGGAGACTGTGCATATGGTGTGAGGAATGCGGAAGGGGAAAGAATACTTGAGTCTGGGGAGGCTATGGACATGATTGTGTGCAACACACATTTTAGGAAAAGAATCAGCCAGTTGATTACGTATGAGTCCGGGGGAAATAGTAGTCAGATAGATTATTTTCTGGTCAGGAGGGTTGATAGGAGATTAGTGAGGGATGTTAAAGTTATAGGAAGCGAGGAGTGTGTGAGCAGCACAAACTGTTAATTTGTGACATGGTGCTTAAGGAATGAGTGATGAGAAGGAGGACATATGTACCTAGGAGGAAAATATGGAAGCTGGGAAACCAATCAGTAAGGGATGCCTTTTATAGTGAGATGAGGAGAGTGGTGGCTGAACAGAAAGCTGTAGATAGAGGCGTTAATGAACAGTATAGAGCCCTTAAGAACAACCTCTTGAGAATTACCGATGCAATATGCGGTTGGACAAGAGGCCCACCAAGACATAAAGTAACTTGGTGGTGGGATGAGGGTGTAGAAGCAGCAGTTAAGGAGAAAAGAAGGCTTTTCCGGGAATGGAAGAAGGGTGGTAACAGGAAGGAGTACTCGGCTGCCAAGCGCTGGGCTAGAAGAGAGGTATACAGGCCGAAGTCTGAATCACAGAGACTTTTGCCTGATAATCTAAATCATGGAGAAAGGAAAAATATGATTTTTAGGGTGGCAAATCAGGTGAAGAGGGATAATCGGGACATTGTAGGTGAGCAGTGTGTGAAGAATGATGATGGAAGGGTAGTGGTGAACAGTGAGGACATTAAAGATGTACGGAGAGAGCATTATAGCCGGTTGTTGAATGAGGAGTTTGATTGGGATAGAGAAGGTTTGGAGCCAGCTGATCCAGTGTTTGGCCCTTGGCCTTTGATTGGCACTGCTGCTGTGAGTCAGGCAATAGGCAGGATGCGTGTGGGGAAGGCGGCAGGTGTGCCTGGGTTGACTACCGAAATGTTGAAGGCCTCAGGAGATACTGGGGTGAGGTTAGTCACTGACCTGATAAATATGATTATATATGAGTGTGTTGTCCCAGATGATTGGCTGAAGAGTGTAATTGTAAATGTGTACAAAGGGAAGGGTGATGCCCTGGAAAGGGGAAATTACAGAGGTATAAAGCTCTTAGATCAGATAATGAAAGTAATGGAGAGAGTTCTAGAAGGTATGATTAGAGAAAGAGTGAATATCGATGAGATGCAGTTTGGGTTTATGCCAGGCAGGGGGACCACTGATGCCATATTCATTGTTCGACAGCTTCAGGAAAAATATATTGGAAAGAAAAGGGAATTGTATTTTGTTTTTGTTGATTTGGAAAAGGCCTTTGACAGAGTCCCTAGAGAGGTGGTGAAGTGGGCAATGAGAAAGCTAGGGTTGGAAGAATGGCTGGTTAGGGTGGTTATGGCCATGTACGTGGGTGCTCGTACCCAGGTAAGAGTGAATGGAGCTTTGAGTGATGAGTTTTCTGTGAATGTTGGTGTGCATCAGGGGTCAGTTTTGAGTACCTTGTTTATCATGGTGCTTGAAGCCCTCTCACGTGACTTCAGAGATGGACTCCCATGGGAGATGTTGCATGCTGATGATTTGGTGTTGATTGCAGAGAATGAAAAGGAGGCGGAGGAAAGATTTAAGAAGTGGAGAGATGGTATGGGGTACAAGGGCTTAAGGGTAAATGCAGATAAAACAAAAGTGATGATATCTAGGGTTGGTGGCGGTACAATCAGAGGAGAGGGAGAGTGGCCATGTGCAGTTTGCCACAAGAGTGTGGGAAGTAATTCCATCTCGTGTAGTGTTTGTGATAAATGGCTGCACAAGAGATGTAGTGGTATTAGAAGTAGACTGCGAGATGATGCTGATTTCATGTGTGCGGCGTGTCGGGGAGAGCAGGTGGAGATTGTTAGGCGTGAGAGGGTTGAACTTGCAGGTGAGTCTCTTGAGTGTGTGGAGGAGTTTTGTTATTTGGGAGACAAGTTATGTGCCAGAGGTGGGGCTGGAATAGCTCGGTTGCTAGGGTGAGAAGTGGTTGGAAGAAGTTCATGGAGCTGTTGCCTCTCCTGACATTGAGAGGACTCTCCCTACGTGCTAAGGGGTCTTTGTATGCAGCATGTGTTAGGAGTGTGATGCTGTATGGTAGAGAGACCTGGGCAGTAAAGGAAGAGGATATTCGCATGTTTAAATGTACAGAAATGACAATGATTAGGTGGATATGCAGTGCGTCCCTGCGTGCAAAGCCTGGGGGGGCTGGGTTTACGATGGAAGAGTTGAGAGGTAGGATGGGACTGGAGTGTATTGGTGTTGTGATGAGGAGAGGTAGGCTGAGGTGGTTTGGACATGTGGAGAGAATGGGGGATGATAATTGGGTACAGAGGGTGAGAGGTGTTAATATTGGGGGAGGGGTCAGGAGGAGCAGACCGAGAAAGACATGGGACGAGGTCATTAAGTGTGACTTAAGGGTTAAGGGACTGAACAGGGAGGCTGCCAGGGATCGAGCAGCATGGAGAGCCGCCATTAGGTCACCAAGGCTGACGCATGCAAGCATGTTGGAGCCTTCAAAAACGAAACGAAACGAATAATACATAGCAATGAATGGAACACCTAATGCATTAGCTATAATACAGAAATTCATAAAATGAGAGATATATATGAACATTGTATTATCCCTTGCCAAGCTGCTGACCTCACATGAGGCACAATGAAGGTTTGCATGGGCCATGCTGCAAGCCTCATGAGGTACAAAATACAATGCTTATGAAACAATGACTCAGGGGAGGTAAATTACTTTACAAAGAATCAGTCCATCAGGGTTTAAATTGCATTTGTTACTGAATAGCCACCAACACCACAACATACGTGTCTATTGTGATTGTGGTAAGTGTGGCCACCCAGCAGCTGCTGTATTCCATTCTCTGGGAGGACAATGATAATAGTATGGTTTGTCAAGTGTTCAAAATATTATCATTTCACTAAATTTTATGCTTAATAACACAGCTATCTACAATGACTTACACTGGTAGTATATGGTGTTTTAGGTGGCTATGACCTTCATTCACGTTAGGTGAAAGTTATCCTTCATCGGGCCAACCTTGGGACTTCTGGCAACATATCCCTGTTGAACCTACTTTACATCTCTGCTTTTTACTAAACTACTTAACATTGCAACTTTAAGCTACAGAATCCCTTCGTTACATACAGGATACCTGCAGTTGGTGTTGTCATCTACCACCTAGAGAATATCACAGTATCATAAACTCTACATTTATCCAGGCATCATCCTATCCTCAAGTTTGAGGATATGACATTTCAAGCAAGTTACTATCAGTGCTCACTTCCCCCTCAGTGGTATTTTGTAAGCAAATAAATTCAACCAACCCTTGAAATGAGACTCTTAATGACCATATTCTGATGGAGGGTCTTATCCCAATAAATCACCAGGAATCTATACTGTAGCTACATCCATAAAGACATGAAAATAAGGGCAATGGGGAAAGAAGCCCATATGGGAAGCTTCCTGTACAGCAATCTAGACACCTGGATTAACAAGAGTATGTTTCAGAAGGAGCCAAGGTCTGATAAGCAAAGCACTTGAAAATGCTGTGTGGTATTTAACAACTTACATACCTCAAAAACCAGAAGCAGTGGATTAGGCTCTTCCAGCTTTTGCTCATTCTCATTTTTATCACTTATTTTCTGGAGGTGCACACTGGTTTCTGAGTTGTCCTGCATTTCATCTGACACTATTTTCAGCTTATTTAGGTCTTTGACAAGAGCAGCACCAGCTTCGTCTTCAGTTACCTTCCTTTCATCTTTACTGTCTTTGTCATGTTTCAGTTCTTGGCTACCATCAGCTTCACTCCCCTGTTTATCTGCTATTTTTGCTGACGCATTGCATTCCACCAAGATTTTATCATCTACACTTCCACTACTGCTGAACCCATCACTTGAGTCCCGTGGTTTCCTATCACTTTTGTCTTTCTTGTCATTCTTCAAGGCTTCATATTCCAGTATGACATCTAGCTTCTCCATGCTTGTCTGGTTCAGCAAACTTCTCTTTCTTTGCTCACTGGCTTCCCTCTCCACCTCATGCTCTGACCAACTGATGAGGCTTTCTTCAGCAATCTCATTCAGTGATTTAAAGGGACTTTTCTTCTTTGGTTTGACATCTTCCTGGTCCAACATTCCTCCTAAAATAAGACACATTATATAAATCAAGTTCCAATGCATCACATAAGACAGGAAAGTAGAAGAGGAAACAACAATGTGTTTTCCTTACAATTAGCTGGAAAAAAAAAATATTCATTAAGTCACTGATATTTTTTTTTTCCAATCTCTTGAGAATTACTGATTCTGTATGTGAACAGACAAATGCCCCTCCAAGACATAAGATAATATGGTGGTGGGATGAGGGTGTTGAGGCTGTAGTTAAGGGGAAAAGATGGCTTTTCCTCAAAAAGAAAAGGGGTGGTAACAAAGAGGAATGCTTGGCTGCCAAGTGTAAGGTAAGCAAGGTGGTTATGAGGTGCTATCCGAAAGTTCCCCAAATTTGAAAGCAGGGCTGAAACCGCTCGTCGTACGGTGTGTGGATGCGAGGAGAAAGTGCATCACCCTTTGTTTGTTATTGTAGTAGTAGTAGTAGTAGTTGTTCCCTAGGCAGTCTGGCCAAACAGCCCCGAGTCCCTAAGGAAGGCCATGGCAGAGACCGGGCTTTCCCACAGAGCTCTCAAGGAGTGTATGTTGTGTTGTTGGCATAGGTGATTGTGTGCAATGCAGTCTTCCATGATGTGCTTAATAGTATGAGGTGCTGTGTTACATCATGGACAGGCATCAGTGACAGAGTCATCCAGCCTCTTCTGATAACTCAAGATGATTGGATGATGCCCACATCCCAACCTGCCAAGGAGGACCCTGTCCTCACAGGGGAGATAGGATTCAGAAGGATGGATATCAGGAGGCCGTGCATGCAGCTGTGTGTTGTCTTTGAGTGACTGAATGGAACGGCGAGTGATTTGAGTATGAATATGCTTCTGGAAGCTGGTCTGAGGCAGGCAGGGGGGAAGAGATGATAGTATTTGTGTATGAAATCATGTGCTGGGTGTTGTTTTGATGTTCCTTGGTGTGTGTGGATGTGCTGCCATGTAGTGTAGTGGATGTCGTGGGTTTATGGAGGCTACAGCGAGAGTTTGGATGCCTCTCATGTCTAGATAATCCTTGACTTTGAGGACTTTGGTTGCTTGGTGTAGGTGGTCTGTAGGTGTAGTAGCTGTGCAGCCTGTGATTATTTTTAAGGCCTTGTTTTATATGGTTTGAAGAGTGTTGTAGTGTATTTTAGTGAGGTTAGAAGCCCAAGCAGGGCTTGCATAATTCATTACTGAACGTATATATTTTTTGTATACTGTGGTGGTGGTTTCTTTGTTGTGTCCAAATGTTGTATGGGCAAGTGACTTCAAGGCATTAAGTCTAAGTGTTAATTTATTTTTGATGTTTGTGATGTGTTGTTTAAATGACATTGATGTATTGTATGTTACACCAAAGGATTTTGTGTGTGTGTGTGTGTGTGTGTGGTTGGGGAGTGTTGTCTATGGTGAGGTGTGGAATGTGACTGTGTTCTGCTGTCCAGTGTGTGAGAAGGGTCACTGTCACGAATTCTCTACATCGTAAAATTATGTAACGTAAATTGTGACATTGAGTGATTTTGCGGGAGCAACGAATGATTCTGAAATGCACGAGATTTCGCTCATTCTCTCAACCGTCCGCTCGCGTACTTAATTCGCATCAAGTTGTCAAAACTTTCATCATTCTTTCGCGAGTGATTGTTTTTATGTGCAGATGGTGCATTCCTCTGAGCAATAATTTCTGAATTATCGCTTCCGCCTCCCTGGCCACTGCCCGGCCACACCCTTTCACATGCTCCTCATGTCGGACACTCAAAACCATAGCCAGTCTGTTTCTAGTCACGGAGCGTGCGGGTTATGCTTTACGAAAGCTCGAGTGATCACTTTTCTTAACGATTTCAGATCTCAGCTTGTATTGGCGTGTATTCCCGAAGCTCCCACCAGCTTGGTGATCGACTGCAGCATGGTCTTCTATACCGATTAGTATTTCCTTTTGTTTTCCTAGGCTTAAGTTTTGGGTTATTTAGCTATTTGTCTGAGTGACCTTTGTTAAATGTAGCAGTCGTGTTTAATTTCCCCACATATTTGGTACACTTATGCTACTCCACTTTAGCACAACTCCTTATATTAATCACGACTGGTACTTAGGCCAGCTTTTGGCATTAATCCTTGAATCCGTTGTGCTAGCTAGGAGTTTGGCTCAGCCAAGATCCTGTTTATTATTATTATTATTGTTTTTTGAATGTTAAGGGGAGAGACTAACTTTCTCAGAGGCCAGCGGTACAATATTACAGCCTACTTGAGCGTCTAGTCTCTGCTGTGTACTGTTGAGAAAGTCTATAAATTCTCGACTCTAGAGAACTGGCGAAGTAAGCCAACACAAAAGTGAAATCGCCACTTGATTTCACGAGTCTATTCTCTCGTAATAAATGACTCGATAGGCATTCCAAGCACACATAGCTATACATTGTATACTCCAACTATACAATATTACATTTTCCCCCTGACATCTGGCGACCTTGCCAGGATAAACTCCTAGCTTGGAATTATTACCAAATTACTCACTCACTCTTACTTTAGTCACTCAGTCTCAAACTGAGCATGATGGAATCCAGTGCATACATGCAAGAAGCTAAGGATATGGAGCTTACTAACCCCCAGGAAATTCGAGATTATTCCTGTCGCACTTCAATTACGAGCAGCAACGCGAGAATGCCGCCCATGAAGAGAGGAAAATTGAGTGGGAGGAATGGCAGAAAGTACGTGAATACAAGCGTGCCTAGCATGAGGCACGTGAAGAACACGAGCGTGCTGAGCGGGAGGCACGTGAGAGAGAACGTGAACACGAGCGTGCCGAGCGCGAGGCATGTGAAAAACACGAGCTGGAAGTGCTGAACCTGAAGCGAGACTCCTTGGCTTCAGGCACATCGGGTGCAGCTAACCCAAGCTCTGCTAGCGCTTTCTCAGCATCTGTTCTAGCAACTCCACGTCTCAAGCTTCCTTCTTTCAAGGAAGGCAAGCGAATTGAGCCATTTATAGCTCGTTTTGAAGACATGGCAAAGCTGTACGATCTGGATGAGGCAGCTAAGCGGCTTCAGTTCCTTAGCCTGTTTGAGGGACCTGCCCTCGACATTCTCCACAGAATTCGCAGAGATAATCTCACGTACGAGATGATGAAGCCTACACTCATCAAAGCATACGGTCTTACCGTTGATGACGCTAGGAATCAGTTCATGAAGGCGCGTCTCCAGGAAAAGGAGACAGCTGTTCAGTTCCTTGACCGTCTCACGGCATACTCAGGCGAGTGGATAGAGAAGGACGAGACTCCCAGCACGTGAGAGGGAATGATCGACCTCGTGCTGCGCACACAGCTGGAAAAGTCATGGCCTGCTGAGCTTATGGCCCAGCTCAAGATGTCCAAAGTGAAGAATGGTGGAAAAGGCTGATGCTTTCTTTACTGCGTACGGGTACGAAACTCGTAAGCAGCAGTCCTGGAACAGGACAGATACTGCTAAGTCTGGGAAGCAATCTCAGACTGAACCCCAGCATTAAGGCCATTCTCAAAATAATGGTCATGGTCCAGGCAAACCGCAGAAGGACCAGGGGCAGAATACACAGAAACCTGACTGGAAGAGGTACAACAAGTACCCTAACCAGCAACAGTACCCTAGGCAGCAGCAGTATCAGCCACGCAATGGACAAACCTTTTCAGCACCAGCCCCAGTGTATCGGAGGCAGGAGGCAAACGCAGCCTTCATTCTCCAACAGGCACGCAATGGTGCCATCCCCACCAGCACAGGTCCTCCTTCACAGTTCTCTAGTCCCCCTCAGATGGTGAATTCTCCTCCACAGGTCATCAATGCTCCTGCTCCCCAGATGGTGAGTACAACTCCTCGTTCACCTAGTTCAGGTACAACTGTTCGTGAACCTAGTTTGGGTACGACCCCTAAGGCATCTAGTCCAGTCACATTTGAAGACTTGAGTGCCATGCAGCCTTATCAATGGCTGGCCGCTTCCTCCACAGGCCCTCCCACAGGTAACAGTGCCCTCCTTGTTCAGCCAGGGTTTGTGGGAGGTGTTTCTGTTAATGTTCTGAGAGACAACGGTTCCTCAGGTTGTACTGTCAGGCAGAGTCTTGTTCGTCCTGAAGAATATACAGGCAGACAGATCCAAGCTCAGCTTATTGATGGATCAGTGAGATTGTTTCCTGAGGCACATATCCAGGTAGCATCTCCCTTTTACACAGGTTCAACAGTTGCAGTTGTCATGCAAGATCCTATGTTTGACCTCATTATAGGTAACATACTAGGTGCCAAGTTTAGTTGCACCACAGATGTCACTACTCAGACTTCGGCTGCAGTAACACGAGCCATGGCCAAGGCTCCAAACTGTGTCACCCCGGTGGCCATTGCATTGCCGCAAGATCTGATTTGTAGTCAAGATGTTGTCCAAGAACAACAGTCTGACCCGACACTTGCTGTTGTGCAGAAGAAACAAAAGGGTAAAGTGACCAAGTATTCATGCGGTGGACGAGCCAGGTTACTTCGCAAACAAGGACGGCTCTACCGTGAGTCACGAACACTCGAGGGCGAGGTTCGACTGCAGTTTGTCGTTCCCGCGAACTACCACCAAGCAGTGTTAGAATGGGGTCATTGTTTAGCATCAAGAGGTCATATGGGTAAAAAGAAAACCCAAGGCCGTATCCGTGCTGACTTTTTCTGGCCAGGAATGGGACAGGAAATAAACAGTTTTGTGCACTCCTGTAATGTGTGTCAATGTACCACCATTCAGGAACCTTTCCTTCCTGTGCCGTTTGGATCCACACCCATAATCTCTGAGTCGTGTGAGAGAGAGGGCAGTGGTAATGTGGGTGCAGACCTGATGTCTCACTTGTTGGCCCCACAGGACATAATATGTCTGGGGTCTGTACATACATATGCACCGTAGCTCATAAGCCCATAGTCACGGCGATCCCAACCGAGGACACCAAGGACAAATGAGCAGCCGTGGCGATCCCAACCGCGGACACCGACGACGAGCCCTTATTAGACGTAAGCGTAGGGCTAGTACATATTGTATGTACCGTAGGTTAAGGGGGAAGTTCGAGACCCCGTAGAGGCAATCTGAGGCTGTGTTTGAATTACCTTGTGGTATGTCTCGAGGTGTGGACCTCTCTGAGGAATCCCGGAGATTACACAAAAGCCACATGAGTGTTCACACCCACACAGGGTGTTAGAATGTGACCTGCCCAAGTTTGCATAGGGATTCTCGACTTACCTTTATTAGTTAT
>JAGKTI010008169.1:0-12996 GCA_018397915.1 Birgus latro | reverse complement strand
GGGCTAGGGGGGTGTGAGGTGTAACTAGTTGTAGTACCAGTCTTTCAGTGACTTTGGAGGGGGTGCAGAGGAGTGTGATGGGGCGGTGTGAGGAAGGTAATGTGGGGTCTTTGTTGGGTTTGGGGATAGTGATGATAATGCCATGCTTCCAGATGTTGGGTATTATGTTGTGTGAGTAGCTGTAGTTTGATATGTTGGTGAGTGCTTGTATGCCTTGTGGTCCAATGTGTTTAAGGTGTATGTTGCTTATGTTGTCTGGTCCACAGGCAGATGAGTGCTTGAGGTTGCTGATGATGTGCTTCGTCTGGTTGTAAGTGAAAGGTGCGAAGTCTGGGTCTGTGGGGAACTGTCTCTTACGTTGGATGATATGTCGGTCGTCATGATGAGGGTTTAGATGGCTGATATGTGAAAAGTGATTGATGAGAGTGTTTGCTTGTTCTTTGTTTGAAGGAATGGTGTCTGTTGCTGTGATGGCAGCATGTGATTGTGTAGTGTTGCTGTTGGAGAGTGTGATGCTGTTTAGTGTTTTGTAGAGTTTGCTGGTGTTTGTTTTGTGATGAAGAGTTTGGAGATACTTATTCCAATTTAGTGTTTGCTGTTCTGATATTTTATTGTTTATTTGAGTGTTGAGTTCTTGTATTTGTTGTATGGTGTCATGCGTATGTGGTGTTCGGGAGTGTCGTAGTGTGTCCCATTGTCTGATGAGGCCTTGAATTTCTGGTGTGAAATTGGGGTTGTGTCTTTTTCTGTTGCCTCTGGGGATGTGTCTTTTGTCTGCGTTTTGTATAATTGCATTGAAAGTGTGCACAACGGTGTTGATGTTTGTGATGTATGTACTGTTTAATGTTTCATAGTGTTGTTCTGTTTCAGCTGTGAAGGCCTCCCAGTTGGCTGTCTTATAATTAGGGTAAGTGTGTCTGTGGCCAGCTGGGGTGATTCTGGTTTTGGTAGTGATGATGATTGGGAGGTGGTCAGAGGCAAGGGCTCTGACCACTCTCCAGGAAGTTTGTTAGTGTGTCAAGTGGTGCTGAGCAGGGTGGATGCACTCGATGCATGTGTATTTTTTTTTTTTTTCATTGTGTTTGGGTAAGTTTGTGAACTCTGCAATCTCAAAAATGGACGAAAATGTAACTTGTGAGCATCAAGTTTTGTGTGAAGCTCAGGAAGAACATGGTAGAAACTCAAAACATATTAAAACAAGCATTTGGTGACAATGCTTTGGGGGTTACTCACCTACAACTGGTTTAAGCGTTTTAAAAACAGATGACGGCGGTAGGTGGTGGCAACCATCATCCACTCACTTGATGTAATGTTGACTACTTCTTCCTTCACCTTTATCATCCATTTTCTGTGTCTACCCTCCTCTCTTCCTATTTCTCCCATCGTTTCTTTCACTTTTATTACTCTTCTTTCCATTCCAGGTGGCTTTTCATTTAGTGACAAGCCTAATGGTTTCCTGTATGCCAGGAAACCATTTACAGAGCTGGGTGATAACCATACCACCAATCATACGTGTTCCCTACATGTCAACAAGTGTGTCGGTGGAGGGTTAGTAACCCTTCCCATAAAACAATCAACTCATAGTCAAATGGTCACCCTTTATGGCGTCTGGCTATTGTTAGTTAGTTAATTAAAATGGACGAACATCAACAGATGATGCTGCACATTCTGGTCTCCCTTCCACCAGTTCAACTCCTGACAATGTGGTTCATGCAACCATCCTCAAAGATTGCAGAACAATCCACAATGTCTGTGACACTTAGCTTATCGTATGGAACTTGCCAATGTATTTTGACTGGCAACATTAGGCAAAAATGTCCAGATAAGTGGCATACAACCAAATAAGTGCTTCACCTTGACAATGCACCTGCTAGGTGCACACACAGCTCTTCTTGTTCAGCAGTTTTTGGCATCAAAAGGCATGCTGGCTGTCCCCATCCCCCATATTCACCAGATTTGGTCCCCTGTGATTTCTTTCTCTTCCTGAAAATGGAAATCCATCTGAAAGAACTAAGATTTGACATTGCTGAGTAGATCCATGAGAAAATTGATGAAGGTCCTGAACCAACTGATGCTCAAAAGGCTTCCAGAAGGCATTTCAATCGTAGGAGAAGCACTGGGATCAATGTCTGCACACCCAAGGAGACTACTTTGAAGGGGATGGTGGTTAGGACTTGATGTAATTTTTTTCCTTCTTCAGCAAAATTTCTGGAACCTTTGGGTAGCACCTCATACAGCAATCAGTGGCATATGTGAAGACGAAATAAAAAACAGAATCTCAAGGGAAAAAAGGGAGATGGAAAATATAATGAACATACTGCAGCAATTATCAGAGGATATCTGTGATAAAAATACAAAAGAACATAAAAGGCTCGGGACATATGAGAAAAGTAAAGGCTCCTGAAAGTAACCTTCCAGAGTGCAAACACTGTAGAGGAAATATTTAAAAATGCAAACAAACTCATGGGGGGGGAAAGGAAGATCGAAGCAAGGAAAGAGTAAATTTTTTTACAAAGTAATTGGATTACAGGGACAAATGTGGCACATAACCAGCAGGGAATAAAAAATAAAAAAACGGTAATAGACTCAAGCTTTGGCAAGTATGTTAACAAGATGTTTAAGCTATCTACCTATCTATTGCCAGACGCCTCAGTCCTGCACAGGGTGGCCACAAACAAATCGCCTCCATGTCGCTCTGTTCCCCGCCATTTCACCACCCCGCTCCCAACTCACACCCCCCTCTCTCATGTACATCTCCACTGCATCCCTCCATTTCATCCTCGGCCTCCCCCTCCCTCTCACCCCCTCCACCTCACTCACATACACTCTCCTCGTTAGTCTTTCACTCTCCATCCTCTCCACATGCCCAAACCACCTTAACGTGTTTCTCCTAACGCTTCCTATCACGTCCACAGCCACACCACAACGCTCCTTCACTTCCTCATTTGTTAGTCTGTCTCTCCATGTGACTCCACAAGCTAATCTCAAATAACTCATTTCCACTGCTCTCACTCTTGACTTCTGTCCTTCCAACAGGATCCAAGTTTCACTTCCATATGTTAAAGTTGGTATCACAATACTGTTATGTAACAACTTTTTCACTTCCATGTTCACCTCCCTGTTTCTTATCACTGCCTTCAACGAACCAGCAACCTTCCTTCCCTGCTGCACCCTTTCAAGCACTTCACCCTCCAGACTTCCATCCTTACACATCACACTACCCAAGTACTTAAATGTACTCACATTCTCCATATCCTCCCCATCCAATCTCACTGTACATTCACTGCCTTTGCTTCTCTCAAAGACCATCACTCTACTCTTCCCTACATTCACCTTTAGATTCCGTTTCTTACACACTCTCCCAAACTCATATACCAAGCCTTGCAGCTCCCCTTTGTCTTCACTCAACAACACAGTATCATCTGCAAACAATAGTACAGGAAGTTTCCACACACTGCCCTCTCTCACTAGGGCCCCTCCAACATCCACTGCCCGACCTTTTATCTCTTTTATAACCCTATCCATATACAGATTGAATAACCATGGAGACATGACACATCCTTGTTTCAAACCAACCATCAAATGGAAAGATTCACTCAGTTTGCCATCCACACGCACTGCAGCCTTAACACCCTCATACATACTCTTCACTGCCTTCAACAACTTCCCACCCACTCCATATATTCTTAATACTTTCCACAATCCTTGTCTATCCACCCTGTCATATGCTTTCTCCAGATCCATGAAGGCTGCATGCAACTTCTTTCCCTTCTCTAGAAACTTTTCGACTAAGGATCTAAGAATGAATATCTGGTCTACACAACCTCTTCCCTTCCTAAAACCTCCCTGTTCTTCTCCAACTAATTCCTCTGTTATTTCCCTAACTCTGTCAATAAGTATCCTACAATATACTTTTCCTATTACACTGAGGAGGAAAATGCCCCTATGATTACCACACACTGCTTTTTCCCCTTTTCCTTTGTACAGAGGAATAATTATGCCTGACTTCCAATCCTCCAGGACTCTACCCTCCTCCCAGGCCAATCTGCACACCTTCCACATCCATTCTATTACTATCTCTCCCCCATGCTTCAGCATTTCACCACACACTCCATCAATTCCTGGGGCTTTCCCCATTTTAACTTTCTTCATTGCTTCCACCACTTCCTTCCTACTGATTTCTTCCTCTCTTCTCACAACCCTCCTTCTCCCCACTATTCCCCAGCCACTTATAGTTGCATTACTTTCATTCTCTATGTTCAACAGTTCATTAAAGTGTTCTCTCCATCTGTTTACTTTTTCTCCCTTCTCCACTAGTAATCTACCATTTTTATCTTTCACGCCCCCACTGACTTCGTTGGCACCCTGTCTAGCTCTCTTTACCTCCTTCCAGAACATTTTCTTACATTCCCTCCACTTTGCACTCAAATTCCTTCCAAATTCCTCATCCACTCTCTTCTTACTCTCTCTTACTACTCTTTTCACCTCTCTCTTCCTCTCTACATATAAGTCACGTCCGTCTCTCAGCTTCTTCGACACCCCTGTTCCTCATCCACTCATTATATGCTTTCTTCTTTTGTGCCACAGCCTCTCTCACCTCTTCAGCCCACCATGCTGTTCCCTGAATTCCCTTTCATCTTCTCTTCACCCCACACACCACCTCACATGCTGCACAGATTTCTTCTGTGAATATCTTGCACACACCTTCCACGTCCCCCATCTGCTCCAATCTATATTTACCCAATCGCTCCTCCACTTCCCTTTTATATTCAGCCTTTATTCCATCCTCTTGTAACTTTTCTACCCTCCTTGTAAGAAATACTTCCTCCTGTCCTACCCTTCTTCTCTTCCTCCATCTTGTTTGGATTCTGATTCTGGCCACCACCAAGTGGTGGTCAGAAAGTCCAGTCCCCGAACCTCTATATAAGGTGATGTACTCAAATGTAGATGGAATAATATCTAAATTATTAGAGATGAAAGATTATACCAAAGAAAAGGAACCACATATTATCCGCCTAACTGAAACAAAATTAACACAAAGGATATCAAACAATACCCTAAATGCAGAGGAATACAATATCTGGAGAAGAGACAGGAATTAGAGAAAAAGGAGGAATCATAATATTACCAAAGAAAACTCTGCAAGTCAAAGAAACACAACTAGATATACCCTCACAAGTATAAATGATTGCAGTACAGATTAATACACCTGAAGGGAAATTAACTGTGGGATATGCCACCCAGAACAAACACCTGGGAAAGAGGCAAATATGAAGACCTGGCAGAGTGTACCATTCAGAGTTTAAGAGCATTACTACACAGAATGGAAGTGAAATCTGAAAGAATTATATTATCTGGAGATTTCAATATAAATATAGATTGGAATACTCTAAATGTAAGAAGCCATGAAAGCTGTTGGGACCAAAAGCTCCTGGACCTTGTGTAGGAGTTTTTCCTAACACAATATGGAAAGGACAACATCAGATAAAGAGGACTTGATGATCCTTCAGTACTAGATATTATATTTACTAGGCAAGAAAATGATACTGACAGTATCAACTTCTATTCAGCAAAAGTGACCAAGCAGTATTAAATTGCAACTTCAGGATTGAATATGACATAGTTAACAACAGTGAAAGTTACAAAAAGGGCCTAAACTACAAAAAGGGAATCTACATATAGTTAACAACAGTGAGTGTTACAAAAAAAGCCTAAACTACAAAAAGGGAAACTACCATGACCTAAAGAAGTCCTTCTTAGAAATATATTGAGAAAAGGAGCATAGAGGACAAGATTTAGGTTATATATAGAAAATTCTGTGAACTTTATGAAAAAGGAGTCTAAAATTACATCCCATAGCACAAAGAACCAAAAATGAAAATAAAGAAATGGTTTAATACAGACTTTTGAAACTCAAAAGAAAGAAAAAACTTGTTGTGGAGTAGATACAGAAGACACAATAGTGAGAGGGCATAAAACAACTATAAACAGGCAAGAAATTATTATACAAGGATAAGAAGAGAAGCCCAAAGACAGTTTGAGTAAGACACTATAAATAAATGTAGTGATCAACTGAAGCTATTTTACAGCTACATCCGAAGCAAAACCAAAGTAAATGACAAAATACAGTCCATTATGGACAAGGGGATCATCTATGCACTATAGAAAGACATTTGTGAGCACTAAATATAAATTTCCAATCAGTTTTTATAGAATAAAATAATTTTGAAGGATATGATATGAAAAATGCATGCCCACACGTATTACCTCATATAAAATATCAGAAAAAGAAGACAGGAAGAGGGGGCGAGAGGGAGGGGGAGGCCGAGGATGAGATGGAGGGATGGAGTGGAGTGGAGAGGTATATGAGAGAGGGGGGTGTGAGTTGGGAGCGTGGTAGTGAAATGGCAGGGGACAGAGTGACATGGAGGCGATTTGTTTGTGACCACCCCTTGAGGGACTGAGGCGTCTGGCAATAGATAGATAGATAGAAAAGCAAATGGTCCTGACAAAATATCATGCTGGGTGCTGCATGAATGTGCAAAAGAGTTAAGTAGACCAATATATTTAATATTCATGGAATCCTTAGGTCAAGGTAAACTACCTGATACTTGGAAGAAAGCAAACACTGTTCCCTTATTCAGGAAAGAGAATAGACAAAATCCACTCGACTACTGACCATTATCACTAACCAATACTGTAAGATGCTGGATAAGCTGATAAGAAAAGTTTGGGTAAAACCATCTAGAAGAACACAGTATGATAAAAGAAAGGCACTTTGGTTTTAGAAAGGGAAAATCATATGTTACTAACCAATTAAGCTACCATGACAGAGTTGCAGAAACATTACAGAAAGAGAAGGATGGGTGGATAGTATCTATCTAGATTTCAAGAAAGCGTTAGACAGAGTACTGCACCAAAGACTTTTATGGAAACTGTACCATCATGGAAGAATCCAAGGCAACCTATACTGCTGGATGCAGGATTGTCTCAGAAAAAGGGAAATGACAACAGTACTAAGGGGAAATTACTCATCACTGATGGAAGTGACTAGCAGGCTCAGTGCTGTCAAACAATTATGATTTTAAAGAACACTACACCCCCCTAGTACGTGAGCTCCTAGTGCGCGAGGACCTGTTTTTAATATTTTTAATAGTTTTTGATGTTTTCCAAACCAGAGTACGTGAGTCACACCCACACAACATGAGACGGCAGGAAAAAACTGCCCAAAACGGGTGTTTTCCGGTGTGAACCCTAAGTGCAACATCTACCCTCATCACCCGTTTCTATAATAACGTTTGGATTCAGATGAATAACGGTTGTTTCACAAATGCCAAGTTCTTATGCTACAAATATGTCCACAACAAGATGAGGAATGAAACAGAGAAACAAGAAGAGTTGAAGGAAATTGCCAAAATGTGAGCCGTATCAAGGAGGAGATGGAGGATCCTCCCTTCACCACCTCCCCTGATTCGCCTGCCGCCGTTCGCTCCACCTCCACTGCCCCACCTGACTCACCAGCTGCCTCCCCCTCCACCTCCACAGCCCCACCTGACTCACCTGCTCCACATGGCATACTTGCAACCCCGACCACAATTACTGTTGCTGTATTCTGGAAGAAATATAACATTCGACGGGGGGTAGATTTCTCTGTCAAAGTCTGGAATAATACGACATTGGCAACCGTTAAACAAGTGTGGTCAGCACTCCTGCCACAACTCAAGTCTGTTGAGACGGAGGGAGAGCAGCCATCAGAATAAATGACTAATGATTGGACTTGTAAATCAGATTTCAAGAAAATGCCAGAAATAGTATCACGACTGAGTGAATGCCCGCCATCAGTCACTCATCACTCACTCTCTTTCACAATGCAGACCAGCCAAGGAAGAACAACAGAGAGGGGTTGAGTAGATGATGACACTGATGACACTGGGAACTTTTCTGAAGGTGTTGACTTTATGGGGTTTGATGATCTGTTGACGGAAGTAGGTAACCCTGGCATGAGAGGCAGGAGTGAGGAGGAGGCCAGCCTCTCATGCCAGGGTCAGAGGTTACGTCACAGTAGCCTCCAAGCACAGGCCTCGAAACAATTATCACACCAAACACCCTAATAACTCATTTAAGGTGAGTTTTACATTACTCATGCCAATTTAACAACTAATCTTATTATTTTCTGGCACCAATTAGACATCATTGGCGAGATCCTACTGTACTGTACCGTATATATCTTAGATATTTTCCCTCAAACGGGTCAAAAACGTCACTGATAGATGGGGGTGATGCCCGTATGTTACTTTTCCCATTAGTTTATGCATTCCTAGTACGCGAAATCATAGTACGCGAGTACGTCTGTCGCCCATATAGGCGCGTACTAGGGGGATGTACTGTATGTAAATGACATAAATAGTAACATTGAAAATAAAAGCTATCTAAATATGTTTGCTGATCATGCAAAAATACAAAGGAGAATTACTAACACAGATTCTTGAAGACAGCTACAAGAAGAATTAAATAAATTTTATGAATGGAGTGATAAATGGCCAATGGAATTCAATGTGGACAAGTGTCATGTAATTAAGCTTGGTAAAAGTAAAAAAAAGACCAGATTAGAATTATAAGCTAGGAAGAAAAACCCTACACATATCAGAAAGAAGGACCTAGGAGTGATTGCAGATAACAGACTAGCTGACCACATCAGTGAGAAGATATGGAACATGTACACATTGCTTGCTAATATGAGAATAGCATTCACATACATAAATGAAGACGGGTTTAGAGAGATAATAACATCATTCATCAAACCAACCCTGGAGTATGCATCAGTAGTCTGCAATCCTTATCTCAAGAAACACATAGATAAGACTGAAAAAGTTCAAAGGGCCACTACAAAATTGGTACCAAGTTTAAGGCATCTAAGCTACAAAGAAAGACTAGAAAAACTGAATCTGCCAACACTAAAGGAGAGAAGGAAAATAGGAGACATGATTATGATAATAAATGTGTCTCAGGGAAAGAAAAAATAAACATAAATGAGCATTTAACCTATGGGGAAACATCAGCACGAGGACACTGCAAAAAACTACATAAAAATAGAGGTGATACAGACATATGGAAATTCAGTGTCAAAATACAGTAGAATCTCAATTATCCGCAAGCCAATCAACCGGAATTGGTGCTAAACCAGACAATTTAAAGAAAAATTCTGAAATCGATCAAGTGGGGAAAATCCAGGACCTAACCCGCATTTCAAATTCACTGCGCGACCATCCCGTCTTAATGTTTTCATTCCTTTGCCACCAGAGCCCATCACGGCAGTCCTTGCCATTGTTTTGAGGTTTAACAGTGTAAACACAGCAACACACCACTATTTTATCGTCATTTTCCGTAATATTTGGTGGAATATCAGCCATGGCTTCTGGCTGTTCGTGGAAAGACGCTGATGAATCATTTCAAAAGATCATCCGATTCACAGACAGAAATCCAGCCTACACAGCTATTGAACTGCTTCATTTTCGTAGCCATTATGATCACTTCCAAAATCGCCGTCATGTAGCAAACAGTCAAACATCGGGGACTTTTTCATGAGGGGAAAGCATCCAAAAACAGCAAACATTTCACTCGTATACTCCTGTTCATTTGTGGGGTTCCCGGATAGTGATGCATCAACGTCCACACCAGCAAGTACTCCAGCAAAAACGGCTGCTCCACCAGGCTCCTCCATCAGGCCTGTTTGACCCCCAGCCAGCCTATCCGCTCATGTAGATAAGCCTGCATCACCCACAACTCTGCAGTTCCGAGACAATTCCCCGTCAAGTCAATTCACCGTCAGACAGTTCCCCGTCAGGACAGTTCACACCCAGGACGATTCCCTGTCATTCTATAAATACTTATTATTAATTATTCAATACTTTAACAACAATATTTCAGGGGGATCCATCAAAGTCTAGGTTCAATAGCATAGGCTTTGGATATTATTTATTAGTTGCACCTTTTGTCAATAATTAACTTGTTTCTTCCTCGCTGTAGTTGCCTTTGAATTATATTCTAGAATCACCCATAGCTGGCTTCATTAATGACGGCAAATAGTCTTGTTATTGTTGTGATGGCGAATTGGACTTGATGGCGAATTGTCCTGAAACCATCAGTCCTTGCTGATGACTTCTTTATAGCTTTTTTCTTATTTTCTTTTATTGTTGATAACTAATGGCTTTCAAAAATAGTTTCACACTGCATTTTTTTTTTTCAATGGGTGCTGAAACTTATTCCTGGCGAAATATGCGTGATGCTAGACAGCCATCATTCACGTATTGTTTAGGTCAAAATCTTGATTGGTAATGAGGACTTTCAGGAGGCTTAGTGGCAATCCTTGGCAATTAAAATTTTTATGGGGAGTATTAGGGGGCAAAACTAATCGGTTAGGTTAGGTTAGAATGCAGTATACAGTGATGTGTCCAGTCGGTGAGATCGTAATGTAAAAACACGTCTTGAGTGTCGTAAGACAGACATTTATAATTAACCTTATATATATATTTTTAATTTTTAACAAAAAATATGAGGCTCCTAGAACTTAACCCCCTATTTTACATGTAAATATACAATATGTCACATTTTAGCTAATAGTGTAGTATGGGTAATTACAATTTCAGTTAAGTAAATAAAATACATTGAAAGCATTAGGCCTATTTAATGTCCCTGCGACTCATCAAAATTCCTCTAGTTTGAGAATCACTGGTGTAAGACAACAGGAAATGGGTTTCCAGAAAATTTGATATCCCGGCATTTTGTATTCCCCGTGGCCTCCAGATAATTGAGGTTCCACTGTACGGCAACTGATCAGTGGAAAGCACTACTGAATGAAATGGTGTGTGCCAAAACAATTCATAAATCTTAGGATATGTATGATAAAAGTTATTTAATACACGGAACAGTGTGAACGTGACTGATTCCTGTGAAGAAAAATTAGGTAGCTAAGAACAAGGGGAGGCGGTGGCTCGATCGGTAGAGAGGTGGCTTGCAGTCCCGACGGACCCAGGTTCGAATCCTCGCTGGGGCAGGGAACAGTTTAAGGATTCGAATTTCATTAAATCAGGCTTTACTGATCTACCAGAAGACCCGCCGACATGTCGTAAAAATACCCCCGCTAATACCAATACACCAGTCCTGTATGAGACAGCCCTAGCATGTATTCAACATGGACGGTGGGTGTTAGCGCCGAAATGGTGACATGTAGAGGTGTTGCTATGTAGGAGGACTGCTGGGCCTTGATAGCAGGCTGTGAAGCCTATGCCCAGAGTCGGACACACACACACACAAACACACACAAAAAAAGGTAAGAACACACACACACACACACACACACACACACACACACAGGTCACCAGCAAAGATGGAGCTCTTTGTGGATCGTGGAGAAGTAATCGCCCAATTAGCAGTGAAAAGGAGACCAGCCTATTGTGATTATGTGAATGAATACATGATTGGTGGTCACATCTAATATTAGTAAAAAAAAAAAAAAAAGACATGTTTCAGTCATAAAAGAGTGCATGACACATTGGAAGTAAGACCTCGCTATAACGGACTAATTGGGGCCCAAGCCATTCCGAAAAATGCGAAATTCCGATAAAAGCGACATCCGGACTTACCCCTGCTAATCCGGACTTTTTCCGATATATCAGACATTAGTCCGGATTGCATCAGTGGTTTTCACCACCATTGCAGTATTGTACTGCGTTATACCTTCACTACATTAATCAAATGGTATAATAATACTGTACTGTGCACTGAAAAACATGTCTTTTACTTGTCTTATTGTGGTGAACATAGCAGAAGTGGTCAGGCAGTCTGGACTGCTTCTGGCTTTATCGGACTTTTTCCGATATATAGGAGTTTAGTCCGGTGGCTCCTTGAGTCCGATAAAACTGAATTCCGGTCTATTGAAGTCTGTTATATCGAGGTTTTACTGTATAAAGTTTTCTTAAGGCTGCATCATGGCGTAAAGAGACAGTTCATTGTTTACATGTGGTGGTGGTGAATTTACGGGCTTATCCGATGAAGATAAGGATATGGGAAGTACTAAACTGAACCAAACATGAGTAGTAGGAATGGAGAAAATGGCAGAGAGGAATGTCCAGGAATTAAAAAAGGTATGGTCAATTATTAGAGAGTAGCAGGAACAGACCTCAGAACAGAGGAAGAGATTAGGGAAATGCAAGGCAAGTTGGAAAGCGTCTGCACAGACAAGTTACAGAATTATTAGTGAGTAATGAAGCTGCCACAAATGAAATAAAACAGCTCACGTGGGAAAATAAGAGGTTGGAAGAAGAAAGGGAGAGAATGAAAAGTAAACTAGATGAGCATGAATCAAAATCAAGGATGCAAGATGAACATATTAACCCCTTCATTACCGAAATCGATAAAGTTTACGCTTGTAAACCTAGAAAAAGTTCTGGCGAGGAACCGAATAATTGTAAGGTTTATGGTGGTAAACCTGATAAGCATAGGGAGGTATAGGAGGGTAGGAGTGTTGGTTTTGGGGTTACTGGAGAGACTTGGGTTGTAAGAACTGGCAACTTGACTCTGACGTCATTCTCCTTGTCATGGCCATGCCATGGCCATATCAGAGTCCATGCCAGGCCATGATTGACATCATTTGGGTATTTTGGATATGATTTATTATTTCTAATGTTTTGGGCATATATAGACCTATATGGTATGATATAAACAGAAAAAAATAGTTGCACTAGGCACATCAGCACATGGTTACCATGACAACCACCCTCCTAGGCCCCACAACCAACCAGCAGCCAGTTCTCACCCGCAACCCCTCAGTTTCCCCCAAGCTGCATGCTGTGTCTGTGTGTGTTTTTTTTGGCTGTTTTTGCGTGATCATGGCGTCATCTGATACTGATGACGAATTTGATACAAAGCTTGCTAGTGAGTTAGATGAGTCTGACGACAATGAAACTCAATCAGACATATCAGTGAGTGAGTCAGACG